>WYDI02010977.1:0-26233 GCA_009867235.2 Psittacus erithacus | reverse complement strand
GTGCATAAATTAGTGGAATAAGGTATATAAGCTGCACTGACTGGCAATAAAGTGGAACTTGCTTATCACTCATATTGAGTTGTCGCTTGATTCCCCGCGCCGTCAGCCCACCTTAGCTTGCAACACTTTCTCATTGAGTTTCTGTGGCCTCTGCTGGGATTAGGGAGCGCAAAGCCCAGGGAAGTGGTGGAGTCACCATTCCTGGAGGTATTTAACAGATGTGTAAATGTGGGGTTTAGGGACATGGTTTAGTGGTGGGCTTGGCCGTGTTAACAGCTGGTCTTGATGATCTTGAAGGTCTTTTCCAACCTAACTCATTCTACGGTTTTATGTGCCTATAGACAAGTATATTTTGATAAACAAGTCTCAAAAAATCTGAGTTCAGCCCAGGAATGAAAAGCTGCAGTTTAAAATCCTGAAAACACCAGAATTATCCATATAGAATCATGGAATCATAGAACAGTTTGGGCTGGAAGGGACCTTCAAAGGTCATCTAGTCCAGCCCCCTGCAGTGAGCAGGGACATCTTCATCTAAGTTCAATGTCCTAAAAGGGTTCTATAGAATATAGAGCTTATTATTAAATATTAAGACAAAGTGACTATTGAATCCATTTTCTGTCTTTCAAATGCTACATTATCTGCCTCCCTTTTGTATTGCTGTATGTCTGCTCAATTCCCAGAAACCTACCTAAAAATAAACTTTAAAATTGCATCTATATTAAGACCACAGATAGCAAGTCACAGGTCCATCTGAGCAAAACCATACAAATAATGACTCTTCAAAAATGAAGTTTTTAATGGAAATGCATTTCTGAAAAAATGTTGACCCCTTAAACACTGGAAGCACCCCATCTCTCGCAGTGTGGCCCAATAGAAAACCTACTGAAGCCAGTGCAAAGGCATCTGTTGACCTGCATAGCTTTTGTGCCATGCCTCTGGGGTTATCAGGATACCTCTTCACACATGAAAGGGAAGTAAAAATGTTTATAGCAAATCCCTCTAAAGCACAGGGAGAACTTGTTATGAATCAGCCATTCAAGATTTGTACAGCTCAATCAGTAGCATTTTCTCTTTATGAATTTTCCTCTCGCAGGGGATGTGCATACTGCTTATGCAACATAAATAAATAACAACTCTCTGCATCATCACTATTTTGTTGCATTCATCTTACTTTACACATACTATGACTCCATGGGCAAGCTTTATGTGAAGGATCTCTCCTCATTCTGGGTGGAAATGAACAGTTATGCTAAAAGTGGATTTTTAGGAATATCTGAATAATACACAGTCATTCCCCACCAGTTCATACAATGTGCACACAACTACAGGGCCAAATACTTGTCTCTCAATAACAAATTAAGTGTAGGCTTATATTAGAGATGTGCGTGAAGTAAAGTATCCAGTTTAAATGTCCTCTGTCAGATACAACTGCAAAATGGTAGGCTGGTGTCCAATGCTTTTTTGACTAGAAAAGCATGAATCAGATTTTTTGTATGTAAGACTCAGTTTCTTCTCATCCCTCCGTTTCACAGATACTTCTCACATGTACATTATCTGCAGGATTTCAGAACATTTTATAAGTCAAAGTCCCAATTCTGCGATTGTATCCACAGCTCCAGAGACAAAGTGAAGACCTCATGGGAATGGAAGACCCACCTGGTTGCAGTTCTTGTCCACACAGAGTGTGCATTTAGGCAGAAATGACTGCACACTCCAGGCTTATGTATGAAAATCTGATGGAATGTAGCAACCAAATAACAGACAACAACATCTGACAGTAAAAGAAAAGCAAAATGAGAAAATTGGCCCAAAGTAACCCAGGGAACAGTGAAACTCCCTCATCTGCCCTTAAGTTCTGCCCAGTATGGCTTCAGGATTTCTTGATCAGTTGAAACAAGCACAAGAAAATAAATTAACTTTTCTTACTCAGAAGGATTAAATGGTCTTCATGTCTTTCAGGATTTAAGATAGTTGTCTAAACTGTTTAATTATCTCAGAAATTTAAGGAGACAGAACCTGAAGACTGTGGAAATTCCACCTCTGCAGCAACTGATGCGTTCAAGTTTTGCCCAGAGATGTTCTTAGATGCTTTCTGGTGACTTGATTTTTCTCACAGTATTCTATTTCAGTAATTTTTAAACAAAGAAAAAGAAAAGAACACATAAAAAAGAGATACCCTTTCTTCTCCCATCTCTGTCTGTTAAATGACTGATTCCAGTTTAATGCATTGATGTCAAAGGTGTTTGAAATTCAAAGGTATGTTTCTCTTCCCATCCCTAATGGGATAATAGTACATACTAATGCACATGCATTTGTTCTTTTAGTCACAATTTCATAAGAATTGCAAGTTGCAAACATTATCATTTTATCATTATTGTGCAATTAGACAAAAGAAGATACATATAGAGACATGTAAAATGAGAAGACGATATTCAGTAATATTAGCTTCTTTTTCCTAGACGACACAAAGTTCCATTTATAGTTTGTGTATTTCTCAAATTCACCCTTTCAAAGAACTCCAAAGCCAAGTGCCTAAAGTTTGGCAGTACTTATATTGCTCATTTGCTCCCTCCTTAAACCCTTCACCTGCTACATAACAAAAAAGAAAGCATGATGTCCTAGTATAGCCATGTAAAATGTACAATAAATTATTTTTAAAAGGAAACACTTTAATGCTAGCAAGCACCAGTGATCTGCTTCAAAGCTGTCACGAAAGGACACTTTAGACATTAGAGTGCATTATTGGGTGGTAATAGTAAATGGCTGTATAGAATCTCACTGATCGTTATTGTCATTTAATCATTTTCCTGCCTGTTTGCAAAATGGACAAATGAGCATTTTCATGCTCTCAGAACAAATGGTATAAATCAAAACTGATTTATATAAAATAGTTTTAAATAGTTTTCACTTTTAAAAAGTATTGTTTTGATCCACTGCAACATTCCAGCTATATGTAACCTGTATGCTTCTTGTATTTTATTGAATTTAGCTCACTGCAACTTAAAAATGAAATGGTCTGCTTCACAGTTTCAGGCTCATTGCATTGTATTAAGCTCAGGAATTTGACCTATAGATGGTTGCACCATATAGGAATTTGTCACAGCCTGCCAGGTTCTATCTCCATCTCTAAATTCTGCATTCATGACACTATAGACTACAGATGATAGCCATGTATATTACTTCTCTTATGACTGAAGCACAGCCACTTTAATGCTTAAAAAGTACATTTAAGCGTTTAATTTGCACCAGATTTAGCCCTTAAGGTGTAGATTAGGAAAAGGTTTTCACACACACAGTGACTTGTCCACACGGCAGTCTATGCACCTACCTCTCATTCATTTATGCGTGTCCTTAAATATTTGCAATCCAAAAGCACATAAATCTAAGTACAATCCTTCATTTCTACATGTGAAAACGTGCTTCAGGGTGCTGACAGCAAGGAAAAAACCATGGATATGGGAGCTGGGAATCTGTTCTGATTACCATCCGTGAGGGAAAGAAGCACAAACCCCTGTTTTGGCATGCATCTAAATCTTGGCTCAGCAGGCATGGGGTGTGCTGTGGCTGGGAAATGCAGAAGGCTGACATGTCCTTCTTAATTTTTCCTCACACCTACAGCAGTGTTAAAAAAAAAAAGTTACCAGAGAAATTAAGACAGACTTCACTTCTACAACTGAAGTCAAGGGGAAGGTTTGGCTTTCCAGAGATCATTATATCACCCAATCCACCAACCATTAGTCACAACACAGACAAAATGCTGCTCAGATTTTGCTTTAAAGCATTTTTCCATTCAAAAGAAATACATCCCAAAACAAAGCAAAACAAAACAAAACAAAGCAAGAAAAAAATCCTCAAAAAGGAAAAGATGGGAAAAGCTTAATGAAACATTGCTCCTTCTGCCTAGTCTAAGAGGCCGGAGTTCCTGAGAGTTCACTGAGATCCGTGATGTGCAGAATGAGAAGCGCTACTATTGCTGAACATGAACAGCTTCTGTCAGAAGGAAGCGCAGCTGATTAATCAACTTGATATTACCCGAACTGATTAAACAATGAGACGTCCTGGGGTTTTGCTGTCTGTCCTGATGAGTGCTTATCATAACTATTAGTACAAAACCCCAGCACATCTCCCTTGGGAGTAAACTACCTTCTAATGTTTTTCCTCTAAAGATTAATTCCATTGTTATGAAACCTGTGTATTAAAGGAACTATAAACTAATCATTAGTCATTTTCAAACAATTTGGCCTTTCCTGCTTAGACTGGTGGAGTGTTTTTGGAAGAGGTCTTGCTCAGTTTCCCTTATTCACATAAGCTGGTTTACTTAGACAAATAGAAAATGGACTGATATGTCTGCAGTATTGTGTTCATTTCTAAAGCAGAAAAAGTGGATATTTTTTAATGAACTTTTTTTCCTGAAGTAATGTTTAAAGGATTAGCAACTGTGGAAACCAATGAAACCTTTGCTTTGTTCCACCAAATGACCTAAACCTCTGCCTAACCTCCAACACAATAAGCTGTCTCTCCGAAGGACCCCATTAAACTTGAGTTTTACCTGCAAAAGGAAATGGATTTTTAAACATGCACTTAGATAGAGGTTAAAGAGTGCGTTTGTCTTATGCCAATAAACAATTTCTAAACTTGGATAAAATTTGAAAGTCATGCTTAATAGACATGTCCTTTGCATGTTTGAAATGTCTATTGAGCTGATTTTAGTGGTATGTTTATATAGCAATCATTCAGGTACAGAGATCAAGCATGAATAAATTACCCTGGAATTCCTCTTCTAGAATGTTAGAGAAGAACCCAGCTTTTTACATTATAGTATATTCTTGTAGGTGCTATTGAGTATGAACATCTCACCTTCTAACAAGATCATTCACAACTTCCTTATATTCCTGATTGTGAGAAAGATTCAATCTGGCTGAGACCAGAGGCAGGAAATGGCACTTAATTCTAACTTTGTATTCAGGTTTGGGTTTTTTTTCCAATTTCCAGTGATAGCAGCTTTTAAACCCTTATCAGCTTGGTTAGCTTAAAAAAAAATTATATCAATTTTAATTCAGATATATAGTTTCAAGAGTGGGATTTTTTTTAATTTTTTTTATGTATTAAACCTTTTACTCCCCAGTGCAAAAAGTTTAAAAATAGTTTATGCATGAAATTCTGAAGTCATTTTGACTGGATTCATCAACGAGCATTCTACCACGCAGATCCTTTAGATTTATTCTAGGTAACCTCCTTTCTCTAAGTTTTCCTGATATGTATGCAGGTCAGAGTAAACAAATCCATGAAAAACTATGAGTCCAAGCCCTTGAACACAAAGGACACAAAGAGCAGCTGTCCAGCTTCAACCCTGCAGGCATAATAGCAGTAGACTGGTAGCTGCAGTTCCCCACAGGGGCATACATCCTCACACAAAAGCTTGCAGGGTTTGAGGGGCTTTTTTTCTTCCCCTTTTCTTTTTACCTCCTTTTTTTAAAGGTGTGCACTAGCTTGACAGGACAGAGGCCACTCATATTCATTGCTCACAAACTACCAGGTGCTCAGATGCAACAAATAAATCAGGGCAAGTGTTAAAATTTGGTTTGGTTTCAAATACTGCTGGTATATTTCTGGGTTTTCTAAAGCATTGGAAGTACCCATTTGTTAACCTTCCTAGTAAGCACCTAAAACTAAATCGTATTTCCTATTGTCTACATGAACTGGATATCAGCTCAGCACACTGATTTTTGTAATTACTGTTCTTTAGATGCTTATGCCCTTCCTTATTTTATATAATTGTGTCTAAACACCTACACATATTTAGGGTGGTGAATTTCACACAATTACAGTGTTTGGCATGACACATCACCTCCTTCCCCCTAGCAAAAGAGTCCCATACACCTGACAATATACTCATCTTAACTAACAGATGTTTTGTTCACAATAAATATACACAAGGTTAATATCAACACCTTTATTGATTTGCTTCACAGCTGCATTGTATTATTTTAGAAAAACCTATGTTAAAAACTTGATATCTTAATTTCCATTAGAGGTGATGGAAATTTTGTTCAAATAAGAAAAACAACCTGTTTTTTTCGAACTGTGCTCATGAAGCCCAGTGGACTACACTGTATTTCTGAAGTACATCTGAAAGCTAAGAAAAGCCAGACTACTGCCATAGACATTAACTGTACAGGGGTCCACTGAAAAGTGTTATGAGGTCCTCAGTTTAAGAAAGGCTGACAATCTTTTTACTATAGAACTAGATTTTCAGTTTGTGGATGAATTGGATGAGCTGAAGTGATCGCAATTAAGATATCTTTTCTGTTCTCTCAAAATAAAATAAATTTATGGATATTTTTCTCCATTAAAAATGTTTTTAGAAGTGGAACCTTTATTTCAAACTTCCATCCCGTGAAACAATTTACTTTGATTGTATTGCTGGCAATTTAAAATATGATTTATGATTAATCTTTTAACATGTTATTTCATAAGATTTCTTTCAACAGCAATTGCAGATTTTAAAAGCCATGAATAAGGCCTTTAAGAAATCAGCTACTATACAAGTGTCTTTAAAAGCTGGTAATTGGAGTTACCTATGCCATAGAAGACTCACAGTCAGCTTAAAAACACAAACGAGAAAGTCCCTGCCTCCCTCCCCCTACCCAGCAAAAAGTGCTGCCAGCAAGATTTCATTATTTGTTTGTTTTGTAATCAATAAAATCTATTAGCAGACAAGGTATTGCAATTGCCAGAACATCAATACAACTAGTTTAACTTCAGATGCTGGTTGACTTGAGATGTCAAAGCTCCCACAGTTGTTGGGAGCTTGGCATTAAAAGAACAGATACAATCCTAAGCCTAAGTGTTAACAAAGCCTGTTGGCATCCCAGAGGAGATTAGGTTGCTGATCTTGTAAGGATCAGCTACTCACTTAGTGATGTTTACACTGACATTGATGTAGTGACATCCTGATCTAATTACATGTCAATAAACCACAGTCCTGATGCCCTGAGAAGATCAGGAGAGGATTACAAGAACTCCATTGCCAATCCTTAAAACCTAAGGAAGCAACCCTGTGATTTAATTACCATGAATTCAGTAACTGTAAAACTATTGTTTTAAATGGGCCAGTTCTTTTCATAATTAGATTGCATCCCTCCCTTTACTTTTTCCAACTATTCTGCATACAATTCACTGCTTTTGCGAACACTCTGGAAACTCCAGGGGGCCGCCAGGTCATTCATGTCTAAGATTCTAATTCTTCTTTGAGTATAGGCACTTTCAAAGGTTTTACGTGTATGTCATTTATTTTTCATGTTCTCTGGCATTGTCTCAGAGTGCAACTTAAGTTCAACACTATGTTAATTCTAGCATTCGGGGGATGTGTTTATCTCCTTTATGCCACCAACAGTGGATGAACTATGGTGCAGTCTTAGGGATGTACGGATGACTGCTCCTTCTCAGGAAAAGGTGGAGTATCAACCTCAAGACGGCAAAACATAATTTTGCCTGAACAGCTGGGTATGATAGCTTTGCTGTAAGCATGAGAAAGGGTCAGCTCTGCAGAACAAAAATAAGTACCTCTTTGGCTAGTTGCTATTATCTTTGGAAGACTTCATTGAACAAGATGTAACACAGAGAAATACAGAATTTCCCTTATTTTTGGCTTATGAATAATTGGAATTGCTAGTGCAATCGAGTCATAAATTAATTCCTTTTCCTTCAAAAAACCTCAGCAAATTTGTAAAGGTTCCACTTTTTCTGAGCACTATGCCTGCTTCACACTCAGGTGGGATTTTGGTTATGGTCTTACTAATAAAAACAGACAGACTTCTGATGTACTGGTGAGGTGCAGGCAGGATCCTGCAGCGCAGAATCCTCTCTCCATATAAAGTACCCACAACTGTTCTGCACAACCACAAGCAAATTTTACCTGCTTCATGTCTTAAGCCCTGCTGGGCCGGAGAGGCTGTTGGATCTGGGGTCAAGAAACCTAGCAGGTTTTCCACAATTAATCTTCCTAGAAATTTAGAATATCATTTTTATTTAAAAAAAATTAAGACACTGTGTTCTGTCTGTCCTGCTCCGGATGGAGGGTCAACTTCCAACTCTGCTTCTCCAAGCCTTCCCTCTTGCCTTCCCTAGTCTCCTATTTCATCATTTTATTCACCCTTCAAGTAAACTACCTGGTAGTGATACATAAAGCTTTCATTATGATATCGAAGGGTGCACAGCTATTTCATATTACTAGAAAGGATACAATCTTCAAGAGCAGTTGAATAGCTTACAAGTCGAAGGACCACTTTTAAAAATGACTCATGCTCTTTGAAAGTCAATGTTGTAGTGTCTTACCATGGGAGATGACAGTTTTCAAACATTTTTTCTAATGCAACAAATTGAAAATTTTTTTACAGCTTTTCTCTAATGGTAAGCTTTTGAATCATCAAAGCACTTGGGGGGATATGGATGACACTGAAGACTGGCTCTCAGGGTGTTTCAGTGGGTTTGCAGGCAAAAGTATTTTGACAGAAATAGGTCCTAGTGTGACCTTAACTTTGTTTAGTAAAAAATCATGTTACAGGTAGAAACAAAGAAGACCAGACTCAACCCTGATTGATTGCTACTGGCCTCATTGAATTTATACCAGGGATAGACATGGACAAAGTTATTTCAGTTAAGTATGTGAAATAAATATTTTCCATGAATACTTTAATTCTGCATACTTACAGTATGCTCTATTATAGTAGTAATAACACCAGGCACTTTATGCTTTCATCTTCAAAGCACTTTGCAAACATTAGCCAATAGGAGAAACTGTTATGAAAGGACATCTGATGAAGAAACAGAAATTTCTTGGAGGAATAGACAACTTTTGTTGTACACCAGATGAGCTTTTATAAACTCAGTATTTTTCATCTCATAAAATACTGCAAAAAGAAAATATTTTACCGTATATGTATCTAGATTTCATCAGTGCAATATATTGCAAGAACAAAATACCTCTGACAAAGGATGCTGTATATCTGTTTTCCTGACCATGAAGCTCTGTTTGATGTTGCAGAATACTAAGTTATGAGCCCTTGTGTCAGCAGCACACGTAAGCTTTTATTCACCAATCAGCATATAGGCCTATTTTCTTACTTGAGACAGGTTCACTTCAAGCAGTGTGCCCTTTGAAGACTCTTGGCTTTTTCTAGTATCTAAGGGAGCTTAGGTTCCCAAAAGCAACAGTTCCGAATCCTTGGTTTGAAGTTAATTATTTTCTTATGGACTTTCCTGAGAGCTTTGTGGATAAAACAGGCATGCATTGGAACTAAGCTGTTCTAGACTCCTTGTAACGATATAGTAGAGTTAGTGAAAAGCCATTCATGTACAGTCAGAAAATATCAGCATGGAAAAAGAATCATGGCATAGTAATCACTCAGTATTTAGTTCCCTGGCTGAACAGCAAGAAACCCTATAAAATCTGTTTTCAACTTCTCTGAGTCAATGTGAACAAAAATATCTGCTTAATTAAAGGAATTAAAAAAAAAAGTCAGCCTGAGGGAACATTGTGTTGAACTGGAAGTAAAAAATTTATTTTCAATTTTTTTCAGTCTCATGAAGTTCAGGTTTGGCAAATGCAAAGTGAAATGATTCTGCACACTCAAAAAAATCTGGGAGAGAAAAGCCATCTTCAGGAGTTGTGGGAGAAGATGCAAAAACTCTTCACATATGCTGCAGCATATACAAATTTTAGCTTTCTGTAACCATGTAAGTTTTGTCCAATGTCACTTGAATACTCTAGTACTCCTTATCACACCTCAGTGGAGGGCTGGTAATGTGGGGCTGAAGTTTTCCTATTTCTTCCTGTTCGCACCACACTGCAGCTGCAATTTACCTTTTGGGAGTTTTCCCATGAGGAACAGAAGGAAATTTACCAGCCTACCTTTTCCCAGGCACACAGAAAAAAGTTGCAATGGGTATGTTTTATTTTCATCAGTATTTGTCAACTAATCAGCCTAATTAGTTTCGCCATTCCCTACACCTAAGTGAGAACTTGTAACAGATACATGATGAAGAACATCAATGGGAAGGGAGTGTAACGGTGATAGAGACTACATCAGAAAAAGGAACATCATTTAAAAGGCTAATATACCGCGTTAAGCCTAGAAGCTGAACCCTGATCTAAATTCTGGCCTCAATACATTCATTTGTCTAATTTCCTTGCTTCTGAAATTAAGCATTACATTAATGTGTCACAGTGCTCCAGTTGTTCATCTCTTAAGAAATGAAAAACCCTGAGTCTCATTCTGCATATTTAAAGAAAATGAATTGCAGTTGGGAGATAAAGTGCTGACTGAAATTGGATTCACTGTTTATTTAAAGTGGGCCTCCTTTCACTGCAATATGGGCAGCATTAGTATACAGCCTACATGATCCCTATCTTCTTCAGTATACCAAATGAGAACAGTGAAAAATAGTATTTGCTTAGGTATTTATTTATTTATTTTTTACATTATGAATTTAGTTTGCTCTCTAAGTTTCTAAATTTTGACAGGTTTTTTCTTGATTGTGTGTTACAGGATATTACAAGAAACTACTACCCAAGTAAAAAAAGCACACTCTTCTGCTTCCTCAACTACAAAGCCTGCTGTAATCACAGAAACAACTTGTCAGTTCTTATGCACAACTTCATGGGGTCTTCTAGAAAGCGAGAAAGCTTTGCAAAAAGAAAACAAAAAACACCAAAAAAACCACTTGGAAAAAACACCACAGATTTCAATTTGTCCTGTCAAGATTTACCACACTCATGCTACTAAATCACTTTCCACCAGCACAAGTTAAAATGCTTATTAGCTAAGTCCTTCTAGCCTGTGCAATGGGCTGTGCAGTGAGGAAGCTTATGAAAAGTGTTACAGTCTTCCAAAAGCATCCTCAGAGCAGCTCTTCCAGTGATGCTTCTGCTGTTTTAGTATTTCAGAAACAGAGAAAAATTGAACCCATAAAGTAGCAACCACTGTCTGCATCTTTATCCCCTGTTTCTGCCTTACTTCCTCCATTTCCCAGGAGTTCCTCTTGTCTTTAAGGCATGTAATACACACTTCCTGCTTCCACAACTCACACAGCATTGTATGCAGGCAGGCATCTCTCTCTTTTCAAGAACTTTTAGAGATTTTTATTGAAATACACTACTTCAGAATTTGTGGTCTTTTAATCTGTTTCAAGTGTATAATCTATAATTCTTGGAATGCTAAATATAAGAGATACTGTTTTATCACCTCACACCTTGCTGCTAGCGATCAAAGCTCAGAAATTAAATTATGGTAGCTCATATAATCTGTACTGAAGTGAATAGATCTGTTTGAATATAAAAGTTCAGAGGTTCCATTACTGGCAATAGTATCAGTATCTCCTGACTCAACCACACTGGAGACTTGCAGTGGGATCTCTTGGCTTCTTAGGCTGCCTTTGGCTCTTCTGGCAGTGCTGCTTACCTACCTACACTGACATTCGGAAACCCTGGTCTCCAGCAAAGACATTTCATTGTAAAGGGGGTGTGAGAAGGAATCATATGCAATTGTGCCAGGGCAAAATAGAAAAGCTGCTGGGTGGGAATAAATAAGAAATTCCAGCTAGTACACTGCTCCTTAGGAACACTCACTATTAAATATAAGAAGACAAAAGAGGCAGCTCAAAAACAGAACCCTCATTTTCTTCACTGCTCAATTGTTATCTTTCACCTTCACCATTTTTTTTTCAGTGCATTTTCTCCAAGATAAATAAATTGTATATTCATAGAATCGCAGAATAACTAAATGATCATCTAGTTCCAGGAACACTTTCCACTAGACCAGGTTGCTCAAAGTCCTGCTCAACCTGGCCTTGAACACTTCCAGGGGTGGGGCAGCCACAGCTTCCCTGAGTAACCTGTTCCAGCGCCTTACCACCCTCATAGTAAAGGACTTCTTCCTAATAACTAACCTATATCTGCCCTCTTTCAGCCGTTCCTCTTATCTATCACTACTTCCTCTTATAAAAAAGACCCTCTCTATGGATAATTTACCCTAGAAATACCCTAATCTACCGCTAATAAAACTGCGCAAGATTTGGCTCTTATCAATCTGTTCTAACCCCAACCTCATTTTAGCTCCCTTAAACCCCCTCATATTCCAAGGCATAAAAAGCACGCACCCCATTTCGTACTACAAGAACGATTTTGTGGTCACATAGAACTCACAATATTGCAGATAACTTTGAGTTGGAAAAAAACCCTCAACTCAAACAGCAGCGTAAAAGCACTTGTTGTTCGTCTACCCTCCTTTTGTGGATTACAGAATATCTGGAAGTAATAGAAAGGACCAAAGGAAAACAGGGGCTCTCAAATGCCAAGGATTTTTGAGTATCCAAACACTAGAGTGTAATGAAGAGGTTAACTTAATAGTTATATCATACAGTGAAGATGCTAAGCTGCTAACAGAGTTAAAAAAGCAGGCCACAGCTTTTATTACACTGCAAAAGTAGTGCACATCAGGAAATGTGAGAAGCTCCAAGTCCTTACGAAGGTAGTTCACTTGTGGAGATAACACACGCCAGTGGGATTCCCTGTCAGTGCATGACCATCACACATTTGTGCAAGTCTTTTCAAGTTTGCTGAGAAACTAGTCGTTTCTGCTGCTCCACGTCTCTACTATTTGCAGGTCAACCAAGAATCCAAAAGGCATCTCAGTTTTTCTCTAGAGAGATCTAGAGATATAGCAGCAGCATCCCCTTCTTTTGAGCCCCTATTTCATTACCTTCTATCCAAGACTTCTTAATCTTTTATCCATTGTTGTTTCATCAATAATAATTCTTACAAAACATCCCCTCAAAATTCTTAAATAAGTCTTTAATACAAAGGGGGATTTTATGTAATTTTGTAGCTTATATTGCTAATCTTTAGCCCTGGGACTATCTTCCTATCTTCTCTGTCATGTAATTAGAAGTCCCTCTGGATTTGTATTGAAAAAAAAAAAGATTACTTAGAAATAGATGCCCCTATCCTAGTGGCTATTTCTGGAATAGCAGATACTACCATGCCAGAGAATTCTGAGCAAACAGGAGACAGCCTGCAGGAGCAGAAAAGGCCACAGTCAGGAAATATTCTGCTTCCTGCTGCAATGCCTGGCACAAGACTCACCACACCATGGCAGCCATAACACAACAGCCACTCATAGATGGCTAAAGGTCTATCCCAACTAAATGTAGACATTGAATCAAGGTGTCTTAATTAGGGTAGTAATTGTTCCTGTAGTCTATGGAAAGAGAAAAGGTGCTTCAAGAGGATGATTCAGTTCATCTAAGACCAGAACTACTTTCTGGAACTGTACATTTATCTCCACTACTTAAGAAGGAACATCACCTCAAATAAGGTATGTCAGCTGGGTACTAAATTTAAATGGAATGAATGTGGGCCAAACCCCCCATCTGTATTAAGCAGCTAGGCCAATATTTTAGCTCATCTCCTTCTTTATGAACTGGAATGCAGTAGCGCATCAAACTGATGGTACAAAGGCCTGTGTATGTCTGCGCAAGGTCTCCCAGCCTCTTCTTTTGTAGGAAGTCTTCATGGTTTCTGATGCTGCCCAGAAAAGAACAAAGTCTTCTCTAAGTAAATACTTGCAGAAAGCAGAGGCAAAGAATAACACAGGCAGTGGTTTTGTAATTGCAACAGAAGGCTGCAGAATTATGTAAATAAAAGCTAATCTCTACAAAAAAACCTGTGTAAAAGATTCCTGTAGCAAATAAGAACTCATGAACATTTTCTTCTGTACGTATAGCCTTCATCTCAGTTTGACAGAACTGCAACTCTCATTGGGTCCACTGTGCATAAAACTGAGTAACAAACATTTCACCACTAAATACCATTTTCCAGGAAAGAAGAAGGGGAAAAAAAAAAAAAGAAGCCACAGTGATTACTTTAAAGGAGAAACAATAAAAGCCCTCTGGGAAAACAGATTTTTAACAAGTTAAGGACACACTGCACTGCGACCAGTTACTAACTTAAAGCATTGTGTCTGCAGCAGCAAGCAGAAAGGGAATCTTCCAGAGCAAGAAGAGATCTGTTTACACCTTTTCTTACTCACAGTCAGCTTTTGCTTGTGATTGTGTATCTTTTTATGGTTCAATATTTACAAAAAGACTGCAAAATTAAAAGAGATCCCACAGTTACAGAAGACAACATAATTATAAGGGTCAACTTGATAAGACATATAATCTTTAGAAACCTGCAGGTTTGCCTAATAAAATATTTATATCAGTCACTGTTGGACACCAAGTGAGAGCAATGGAAATGAATTCCTCAGGAGTAACTTTTCAGTACATGTGAAAATGTCAAAGAAATGTCGTATTTGGGAAGACTTTCAGAGGAAGCCAGTGTTTTTCTTTTTCTTGTTTACTTGACATAATTGAAAATTAAGTTAGCACTCTCTTTGAGGCATATTGATTTATTTCTTATTTTGCTGCCAAAGATTTTTGTTTATAAACTACACATATTTGCAGTTAATCATAAATTTGCTTAAAACAAGTCAGTCTTTACCAGTTTAAGATCCATACTCTCAGCTACAATGTGAAATTCAGTGCACACAGTGAAACACTTATTTCGTTCAACCACAGGACAGTTGCAACAGGAACAGACTAATGGGGTCATATATTTAAGTAAAGAACATGGGCGGAAGGAAATAAAGACAGATCCTGGGATTCCGGATGTACTGGTATCAAGCATAGACCCAAGAACAGATCACTCAAGAAAATCCAAGGAAGAAACAATGAATTTGCTGTGAATCTAGCCAGAAGCTATTTCTAAAACCTGTATCAGCAACTAAACATCAGGTTATAATATTGCATTGGAAACACTTGCTGCAATATCTAATATAGCAATATCTGTTTTCTTGCAATATCAATATGGCACTGAAGGCAAACAGGAGCTTCTGGCTCCTCTGGTCATTTGAAGTGTCCTGGCAGAAACCCATTTTTGGGGTCTACTTTTGAAAAACCAGACTTCCAGCTTCATGAGACTTACTGGAATAAAGTGCGGAGAGGTTGCTGAAAGGAATAGTTCGTAGAGAGCTTATTGCAAACTGGTGTAATGAAACACAAAAATCATTTAAAAACAGCACTGAGCTTATGAGGATTTGAAAGACTGAGCGCAGTAGCTTGGTCTTCATAGGAGATATCACCAGAGTCAAATAGAATGATGAATGATAAAAAGAAATACCTTAGCAGATATTTCTAAATGGTCTAGAAGCAAAGGAGTTGTTTGGATGAAAAGACAGTGATTTCACAGGTCGGAGAAGAAGACTGGGGCTCACAAACTTTCCCTCTGAGGTCGAACACTGTGAATGATGTGGCATGGCAAGAGGTGTCAGAGAAAAATAATAGATCTTCACACCACCTCTTTCATGTATATGTGTATGCATTCACTTTTAAGACATGCTGTTCTAGAGTAGTGTAGACCCATTAGTATCCAGCTCTTTTGCAAGCTTCTGTTTTGTGCTGAGACAAAAGAAAAAAGCAATCAGTGATGAGAAAAGAGAGAATCAGCCAGCTCAGTGTCTAACAAGTGTCACTGCTGAGCCTCTTTCTGGGTGGTAGGAATTATAGTGCACTTCTCTTCTGGTATGTTTTGAAATATAATTGCAAATTAATTACCATGTGACAATAAACAAACAGCCACAGTACACAGCATATTTACTGTACAGAGCTTTATTCCATCTCTCTAGTACTCCAAACAGGTGTTCAGTGTTACCTACAGCTAGAATTGGGGCTACAAATCAGCATGAGATTCATCAAAACGGATCCCTGCCACTTCACACTATTACTCCAGCAGATATAATTCATACTGCTCAGCAGTGGAAGCATTATATGCACCTTCCCCCAGCCTCTTTCTCCCTCCTTGCAAAAATGTCAAGAGAGACAGAGAGAGAATATTGAAGGAGATCCCGAGTGTCAATGAAATATCCCACAGTGCTGAAGACAGAGAAAACATAGGCAAGCTGCTTTAATAAGGGAACTTTGCCATGCTGTATCCAGATGCTAAAAAGAGGGAGCAAAACTTCAGGAGAGGAGTGGGGGGGGGGGGACGACACACAAGCAAATAGGAGGAAAAAGGGAGATTATATATACTGGCTGCAAGATTTAGATGTAAATAACTTGGGAATTGTGCAATGGTCCATAAACTGCTTATCTGGAGCTGGGACTATACCAAAATTTCAAGACTTACCATTAAGAAGTTACAGGAGGTACTAGAGAGCTCTTTAAAGACATACTATATTTGAGACTAAATTAGGAAAATAGTATTGTATTTTGTTTTAACAGATGACTGAGACACTGCCAGGTTGTGCTAGTTCAGATGCATGTATATGGATCTATATTCTATGCTGATTTGCATGTGCTGACTGTTGTGTAAGCAAGTTCCACTTGCAGGAAATCTGGATATAGGTCTAGGATAGAAAAATGAATCCAGGTGCTCCAGAGCCTTGGAGGAATTTGATTCAGACCAGAGGGTTTTTCTTCTTGCCATAAGGAACTTCCACACGATGTTGCAGGTCATTCAGGTGCCACCTGAATTGTCTGGCCTACTGTGACAGACTACGTTCTCTTCTGTGCTTGACTTTTGGTCCCCCTCAGTCTCAGCTGTAACTCTGCAGTGGCTGAAAAGTCTCATGGCTCCAGAAGAGACACAGATAATTTCTCATGGAAATCGATGAGATATTCTTTACCTTTAAGAAGGCTGCAGCTGAGAACCACCTTAAGTGAGACTTTCCTGCTATCGGTCTCCATCTCCTGAACCAGAGATTGAGAAGGATTTGGGATGGCAATGCATCTCTAATAGTATGGTCTCCTACAAATTTGTGACTCTCACCAGCCTGATGCCAACCCTAGAGATGCTATGGAGACTGGTCTGCCTCTATTCCCCTGCCATTTTCTTTCAGAGAAGGAAAGTGATAATGGTCTGATTTATACTTGTCTCAATGCGACTGTAGCACAGCCCTCCTTTCCATTTATTGTAAAGCCCATTTTTATCTAGTTTAAGATTCCTTTAAATTTCCGAAAGAGAGAAAAACTGACATTGCAGGTTCAAGACATTCATAATGATCCCTGAAATCCTTTGAATTTGGTATCATATGCCTGGACCTAAGACAGATGTAGCAGAGCCCTGTTTCTCTTCTAGGTTGTTCAGAAAATAGGTGAGTGATTTTCAATTGACCAGATTATTGACCACAATCCTATTTTAGTGCTGCTCCTGCTCAGCAGAGGCTTATGATGCTGCAGCAAGGGAGCAGCCTTCCAGTTTCTTGCAAAAACACTGAGACTGTGAAAGGAGGTCCTGAGTGTCAGCAAAATACCCAGGGGTGCTGAAAACGGGAATGGTGACAAGCTGTTCTGGTCTAGAGCCCTAGGAATAAGTATTTTCCATCCACGTGTAACAAAGAGAATAATGCTTTTCTTTTAGATGTAGACCCATTGCCATTAGCCATAGATTTACCAGCTTAATTTTAGGAAAACATATGTTATATTAAGCTACCCACTAAGAAATATATTTTGAAATTAGTTTAATGCTGATATGTAATTTTATGGGATTATTTCTACAAATAATTCTGACCAGATTAAATCTTATTCTGCGATATCATCTCTATATAGTACTACTGATTGCAGGCTGATAGAGAGGTTTGATCCAAATTACTCAAACCTGCACACCTAAATTTAAGACCCTTAATCTATATTTAAAGTATCTAGAATTAAATGGCCTGATTTTCAAATGTGCTGAGCACTCACAGATGTTTCAAATACCAGTGGGAGCTAGCATTAACATGCATGCAGTAAACTGGTTGCAGCCATAGCATTGACATGGAGACTGCTGCACCCCTGCATTCCTTTTACTGTTTTTTGAGAGATTAACAGCAGCCAAGGGAATATGAGAGGATGTCTGCCTCCTGCCCTATCCCAGTAACCCACCCCTTCACAAAGACAGAAGCAAATTTATAGCTTTTTTATGGTATGGGTATTTACATTATACAGTGTAATTTGTTTTCACCAATTTTGATTCTGTTTTGTTAGTAGCTTGCACTGAGTTTCTGCATGAAGTGAAGTACAACTCTGCCAGGCGAGTCACAATTCCTCAGAGACACAGTCTGGTCATTGCAGCAAGGAGTCTCCACGAAACTTTACCTGTTTTCTCAAATACAGGGAGATTAAACGCCCATTTTAATATCAGCACTCTCAGCAACCCTGAAGTTATATGTCATTTTGCTCAGTTTCCTAATTTATGAAGAAAGATTCATAGTTTTTTCCCCAACAAATGTACTTCAAGGATTCCTTAGCTTGCTACTTAGACTCAGCTGGTGTACATCAGTGTAATATTTATAGTTTTCAGCATCAGTGAATATAGTATGGGGAAAATGTTATTCCCAAATTTTCTATAACATTATGATCCACCTAACAGCATAAAAGCAATGGCAACTAGAATTGTGTTTCCCTCTTTATAAGATTAAAAGTGTTCGAAGACACAGGGTGGAGACTTGTGTTTAAAACTAGTTGCAAAGAAGGATGAAATCCTTTCAGTCCTTTAAGAATTTGTGCATCCTTGCCCATCATTCTGCAGTTTAAAAATGATTGAATATTTAACGTCCATGATCTTCAAATTGAAACCCATGAATTTCAGCAAAACAGGTCTTTGCAGATTGTGTTTTCTTTTGATGAGGAAAACAAATATACATAAAACCATACCACCTTTTCTCTTCTATGTAGCTATGCACTTGACTGTGCAAATCTAAAGGATCAGGCACAAAAAGTTCAACCAGCTCCTGTATAAATTATTTTTAAAAAGAGATTAAATATAACTTCACAAATTAAGTCAGTGCAAGTTTGTGATTTGAACAAAAAGTAACAGTTTCTTATTGATATGGTTTTGGTTTTGGTTTTGATTTTATTTTTTTTTCTGCTGAGCAGGAAAAGACAATCTCTTGCATGCACGAAAACATGATACTTGGCTTCTTCAAATATTGCAGCCACACAACACACAAAAATTAACTATTCATTTCAATTAGATTCTATAGCATAGAATAAATTGTAGTGTCTGGAGTTATGCAGACTTAAGGCTCTTGAGTGGGGAGTAGAAATAAATGAAGTTTCAGAATAAAATGTTCATCATAACTACCTCAAGCTTGACACAAGAAAAGCTGCTTCTCCTATTACTACAAGTCAATACATAGCAGTACAATATAAGTGTCTTCCATTTTCCCCTATTTCACGCTAGATTTGTCTGATAGATGAGTGTACTTAAGTAAATAGCACATGCAATTTTAATAGGACAGGTGCTCTGAATGTACAGGGAAGGTCATTCTTATTATTTCAATTAACAGCATAAGCTACAAAAACACATGAGGATGAATTAATTTAAAGCTTCAATTTAATGCTACTAGTGAGGACATCCTTAGGCCTCTTGGTTGTCTTGACAACTCCTGCATCCCAGCCTACAGAAGCCAATCTCTGCTGTTCCCCTTCTCAGCATACAAACAGTTCAGATAGTACATTAGCAAAGAATATGATGCCCATGTAAATGTTGAAATATTTTTGTTGCCATAGAGATAAGAAGAATGGCAAAAATACAGGAGCACTTGACATACTCCAAGGCAAACTTTTAATTAAAAAAAGCCACAAATGACAATGCCAATATGGCTGAACATACCATAGTGCTTTTATGCTAACCTACTGCATATAAAATCTGAATCCAAATAATATATTTGCTGCTGAGAGGTCTAAGAATCACAGAAAAATGGTAAATGAAGATACCCAGGATTTTCAAGAGCTGAAATAGTCATGAGCTTTTTCAATTAACCATTATGAAAGAGCCTGTTTAAAAATGGTAGACAATTCATTGCAATATTGAGATTTCAAATATGTTCAAAGAAACAAATGTCAAAAATGCTCATGAAAAACATCCTAGCTGGATAGCAGTAACTAAGTGTCGTGTAAAAGATGTGACTAGGCAAAATGACCTTACACCCAGTGAGGATCAGTATTTCATCTCTACTTCTATTTTAAATATATGTTCAATTCTACACATACACTTGCAAACTTGCATGTGAGAAGAAGTCATGCCAAATTCAGGTGAGCCATAGCAAGTAATCAATTCACATCTACATTTTGAACATGCCAGGAATGACTTAAACTCAGCATGCTTTTACTTGATGAGACAAAATACTAGGCCTGATAAAGAGTAATAAATTATCATTCTATTCAGCGACTTGAGCTCCTCTTCAGCTCGGCTAGCACGTTTTAAACATTTGAATTTTTAGCCAAACAAAAACTAGGCAACAGGACTGCTCTGATGAATCCTCAACTAAATAGGAACTATTTTGACATGTGATTAATAGACACAGAATATGAAGGAGTTAGAAAAGTATATGTTTAATTAATGCTGTTGCCATTTTGTACAGAGCCATTTGGCTTCATACTTGACATAGAGATGTCTTATTTGCCTAAAGACAGGGAAATGTTGGCCTGAATACAAATAAATATTTTGTGCACTTAGTGTAAGACTAGAATTCAGTTCTAGGTGAAATACAAAGTTTTAACTTCCAGCATATTCTAGCTGCCCTTTTTTACCACATACAGGAATTTTTCTCTCTCTGTCTTCTAAAGTTTGCAGACAGGCTCATGTTCTAAATTCTGATCTGTGTGTAGCTTATAAAGAAACAAACATATTATAAAACATGTTCCTGTACAGGTCTATTACTGGGACGATTCAGTCTGAATTTGTTGTCTTTCCCTGTCTAAAATTTCACTACGACAACTTTCCTAAAACATCTTCTATGCTCATGAGAGGACCTTAGGGGTATCTTTCACACATCTGCTTCACAAATTTGTATTCAGCATATCCCAGAAACATAGCTGAATCAGATTTCTGTAAAAATGACTTGGCAAGATCTATTTTGCCACCTTAGAAAACGGTCTCTCATGCCATGATAGTTCTATGTTATATACATACATGTAAATATATCTAAAAATCTGTTTGTGAAATCTTCACATATATATGAAATATACTTTTTCCAGGATTTTGCATATAAAACATTTTAATTTTGACTTTAATTTAACTGAAAGAAGTCAAAAAGTAAAGGAAATTTGTTTATGGATATATTCCTGTCAGGAAAAAGAAAAAACAAAACCAGAAAACAATGACACACTGGAATGTAAATACACTTGCAGCTATATGAGGACCTAGATGTCTCAGGCTGGGGGTTGCAAGAAGATTTAACTGATGAGGCTGAGTTCGTTGCTGCCCAAACTGTCCAGACCTTAAAAAACCCTACCAAACTCAGTCTCAGACGGCAGTCAGCTCCAGCACAGTTTATAAGAAAGTCTCCCCCAGTATGCAAATCTCTTCCAGAACATGCAAGAAGGAGCAGATACTCTGGGAATGCTAGCACAAGGCATCACAAAAATTCACAGGATCTTCCCAGGCACAGGCACTACACTCTGTTCCCGGTGGCTCATACTTGTCTGTGTGAAACTGCAGTCAAAAAATGGATGAGACTTTTTTGCCTCTGAAATTAGTAAACATTCTTTCCTTTTGGGTATAAGCATTACCAATTAGCTGTGCCTATTCTATGCCTATACCCTAGGTATATATTCAGTATATATACTGAGGTAGCTTCTAATTAATACTTGTAAGTAATGTCATGTCTTCATTTTAACTCAGGGTACCTTTAATATTCTATGTCTGGGGTTATCTTCTGTCTGCCTTTCTCACTGTCTGGGGCTGCTAAAATCAGATAAGGTAATTAACTTAACAGAGCCCAAACCCAGGGGTCCCTGTATTTTCCTGTATATATATTCCCTGTCAGGTTCCCAGACTCAGCATCTCTGCTCTCCCTGTTGCCCTCATGGAGACTGAATTTTTCAGCATTCAGGGCACCCTGGAAGCCTAAGTTGTCCCTACGGCTTTAGTCCCAGGGTGATGCCAAGAGAACATGTTTTACTGAATAGCATTACTTCCTGAAACCTGAAGAAAGTCTTTGTGATAGCTAAGTGGTCAGTATATACACTTGCTTTCCTTTGAGATGTTCTGTATGCCTACATAGGAAACGGCCAAGTCCCTAAGGGGTACAAAAGAAGGAGGCTCATTTATTTCTGCAACAATTTGTTCAGTGGCTTAGCTTAATACTTAATGCTTGCTTTATTCACCTCTACTGCAGCAAGGGGACTGGATCTTCACAGGTGGAGGGAAAGGTCTATTGGCACATCTCTGAATAAGTCAGTCATCGCTGGAGTGCATTTTATGCCACAGGGAGAGAAGAATAGTGCACTAGTGGCAATGGCAAATTGTCACTGAACTTTCGTGAAGTAGCAAGTAAATGTGTTGCTAAACTGGACCTCTGCTGCTGCCAGTGACTGTGATATGCAGTACCACCATATTACTTGTCCCAGTTTGGTACAGAGAAATATGATCATCAGTTTACTAAAGGAAGTTATACAAGCGGACTTATGCTTCAGTATAATCTCATTTTAAAAAGAACCACAAAAGCCGAATTCTAATCGACTGACAGATTTTGTTAGGGAAATGTGGTTTTATTTTGATTCAGAATAAGATTACACAGTTCAGTGGCACTTAAAGAAAATAAATTGATACCAAAAGCTGTGGGACAGACCTTCTAGCAATTTGTCTCCAAGCCTCATATCTAGGAAGTGCAGGCTGGAGAAGTGACAAGGGTCTGTGACTGCAATATTTCCAGGAATCTGCCCTCTGTTTCCAGCCATCTCAAAGGAATGATTTGATCTGAAAAGAACAACAAATTCAAAAGAGAGAAGTATTTTGTCAGAATTTTTCAGCCGTCTCTGTATATTTCTTTACTGAAGAATTTCTGAAGTATCAATCACCTATTGACTAGATTATGGCTTAAAGTAAAAGAAACACACTATTTTCTAGATGTGTCCTGTTTGCTATTCATCTCTAGCACCATTCCCATAGGTAATTCTCATGGTTCTCTTTCACTGATTGCCATTTTCCAAACTCCTATCTACTTGGATAAGCCATTTCTTGAAATAAAGCTTCAGTATAAGAAATGCTGTCTTGATCTTTTAAAAGATTCCCTCTGTTAAATACATACAGATATTAGTCTCAACCAACAATTTTTGCCTGTAACTTGTAGTCACATCCTTGAGTCAGTCTTAAAATACCTGCCAGATATATCACTGCTGAGGTATTGTGTCCACATAATCCATGTTAATGGATTAAGTGTTAAGTGTTGTAAGTCCTTACTTACAACACTTGGCCTACAATTTTATTATTCAACACTCAAATGTATACAAATATTGGAAAGAGGATTCACAGAAGCATGAGCCATGTTTACGTTGCACTTCTGCAAATTAACGTGTAGATCTCTAAGTGAAGAATGCAGTGCCAGGTAAAAATGTTTAATGCATTTCTGAATATCCATTTTAGCTTGGCACTCACATGAAAAGCCACTTAGAACTGTTGCGCTTCAGTAATTCCCAATCAACTTACTGACAAAAAGATGGGTTAACAGGTCTAATTGGTCTTTCCATTTCAAATACCAGTAATGCAACAAACAGATTGTTCTTAGTAATAATAATCAGCACAGTATTTATAACAAATCTCTCAATATGTTTGTATTAAGAGAGTCTAAAAATCATTTTGAAAAGATGCAGGTAGAGGTAGAAGAGTTAAAGGCATTAATAAAATCAATTCCAAACTAGTTAGACTGCTTTTTCCTTGTGCTTGGGTAGGAATTTAAATAAGACATTTTGGGGCTGAACAAAAGGTAAGTTTGCAAACCCCACATGTGATGGCTTCAACAAACTTCCCTGCAACTCTTTCAGGAAACAGTTGTGTGATGGAACACTGTCTGTATGAGAATTTAATTGAAAATAGTCTTATTTCTTTCTTTTAATAAAGAAAGTGGATTCCAGAATCTTTGAAAATCTAGAATGGTAGATTCAAGCTAGGAGGCTATAGGCAGACAAGCTCCTTATACAGCGTCGATATTTTTCATAGTCAAAAAACTATACAGAAAATGCTCAAGCACATTGAAATCAAGCATAGAACATTGTAAACAGGGAAACCACACACAATAAGATGAAGCAAAAATGTACAAGAGCTTATTCATTACACAATACGATGGGTAATTTCATTAGCATGTTACAGAAATCAGAAAAGAAAAAAACCCTGCAACAATACTATTACACTGTATCACTTATTTTCTTAACAAAACAGAATTTGATGTGAGAAGCAGATCTAAAATGCTCTCTGTTTTGATTAAGGTGTAGATGGCAAAGCTACATAATTTAATACTTTCCTCTGTTACTGATATTTTTCTGTATTTGTTTACTCCGAGGGTTTCTCTACCCAACTCCGAGGGTTTGTCTACCCAATTTCAAATATCCAGTAGCAATTTTCCATTCTTACTCTTCTCCAGCCTTAGTGGTTGTGTTTGGATGATCACAGCCATTCTTCCTCTGCCTTCATTGCCTGTATTCTCATCATCACTTTTTTCAAAGCTGCTTCATATCTTGCCAGCATTCAAACTAATTATCTGTCTCAGCAGGTTGCAGTTACAGCTAGGATGCCTTCATTACTTCATAATGTCTTTGGTGCTTCTTATTTGTTTCTAACTCTCTTTTCCCTCATCAATAAGTGCTTCAAATGGCAAGGTTTTTAGGGAGAGGTAATATCAATCATTAGCCTAACTGACACAGCTGGGAAAAAAAAAATAAAGATGTTTCTAAGTCCATAAGCCATTTCTCAGGTAATTTTGACATTACTTCCTAATTTCTTCCCAGAGCTATACTTTCTGCCTTATTTTTTCAGACAACTTTGAGCTAAGCTGTAACCATGTTTCCTCAGTTCCTACCCACGATAAAATAGCTGATACCTTGCTGGAAACTTAACCATCAAGCAAAACAATTTCCTAGAAAAAAAGAGAATATTCCAGAAAATAGATTATGTGCAGCACCTAGGGAAGTGACTGGTGGAAATGAATGCACAAACATACTGGCAACATTGAATTAGAGCCCTAGAAGCAGGGATCCTACTGACTGGACTGGGGAAACACATGTTTCAAATTAATGGCCTACTTACAAGAGTAGAATAAAATGCAGGAGAAAATTACAAGGAAGGGATAAACTTCAGGGAAAGGCAGAAGAGAATCAGTGCCCATGTTTGCCCACTCCATAAGTCCACTCGAAAGCTTTAGAAGCCTTGCTAAGGAGAAATTAATATTTTTCCACTGATACCCAACATTCCCTATGCCTGCAATGTATCAGGACCTGTCAGTTTCATACTGTGGCATGTTTATACTGAGACAAGTTGTTTTACATCAATTAAAATGGCCCCTCTGATGACTTGAGGTCACAGTAAATAATCTTTCCATTTAGAGATATAATCCCTCCTCTTTTCATTCTCCCCACAATAAAGCAATGTTAATAATATTTAATAAATGCCTATGGTGTATCTGTATGTTTTCATCTATAATCTCTGATGATATAGGAAGAATGCACATGGACCAAATCTTAACCTCCATTTCTGCTGACCTGCATAATTCACAGATGACTTGGTTGCTAATCCCAAATGATACACAAACACGCTGTTGTGTATCCCCGTTCTGCGGATGATTAGGTGAGAAAGAGAAGGAGAGACGGAAACATTATATGATATCATAGTTCTGCAAGTCTATTTGGGATGGTCAGATTGCTCAAAAAAGCACAGTAAATTCATTGTGCTGAACTTCCATCACTCATGCAGGTTGTGAAGCAAAGTCTTATTATCTTCTGTGCCATGTGGCTAAGAGATGGCATACTGTTCTCAGGCAGGGATTGCACATATGCATAGCAAAATGGGTTTACACAATATATCTAGAGATAGAGCCCTCTGCAGATGATGTGCCACAACATACTTCAAAGAATAGAAGACTTGCAGCTGATACAATAGCTTGAGAAATGACTATATTCAAGATCAAAAGAATGTGAACTGCATAATGTCAAGGAAAGAGCTAGGTTACTGAGGACATGAAAAATAAAGGCTTCATGATCCAGGAAGACTGAAAATCATATCATGAGCTGTCTCATGAATGCCTTAAGTTTGCATTACTTTGTAAGCAATGCTACTGCTGTCTGCATTGCAGCCATAGGAGGTGTTGTGGTTTAAGGCCTGCCACACAACCCACTCACTGCCCCCCCGCCTTCTCCCTCGGCTCCCAGAGGGATGGGG
>WYDI02010976.1:0-31688 GCA_009867235.2 Psittacus erithacus | reverse complement strand
AGTTCAGAAAAACTGTGCCTACTGCCTTCCCTTCATCCATGGGGCAGGTGACCTTATCATGCAAAGATATCAGATTAGCAATTTCCTTTTGTGAACCCTGATGACTGTGCCTGATGAGTGCGTTATTCTTTAAAAGCCTTACAGTAATCTCCAGTATAATCTTCTCAATATTTTTTTTCCAGGAACTGAGGTTAGACTAACAGCTCTGTAGCTTCCTCTGTCTTCCTTAATGCCCTCTTTGTATATTGGAATAACACTGGCTATAGACATGATCTTCTCCATAGTCTTTTTGCCCACTCTAACATTCCCACTGAATTTCAGTGAGCTAGGTATTAGAAAGGATCTCTGGTTTGACCCAGTGTATATTCAAAACCTCTGGTCTACTAACACGTTTTATATTTCTTGACACTTGCCAAAAGTCTGGGGTAATGTCAGTCTCAATTCTAGCACCTGAAAGAGTCCCCTGACAAAGCCACTGTTTTCCAGAGCAATTTTCCAAACCTCCTTAAAGGTCAAAGCCACTACAGAGTGACTGGGGATTTGCTCTACTTTATTGTTTTTAAGATAAAGACAAATTTAATAGTTGCTAACTATGGATATTGCATTTAGACAACTTTGGCTATTTTTTAATTGATGACAGTCAGTTTTGCCCAGTGTGAAATTTCAAGACCTAGAAATGAAAAAGGTATCCAATTTCTCCTAACAGGTAAATGGCTTGAATATGTCTTTGCGAGACTAAAAAAAAGGGAAAATCCAACACCCAGTTCATTTCTGCTGTAATACACATACTGTTTTTCCATTTGTTTGTTTATTTTTGTATTGAAGACAGGTGCTTTTAACAATGCATAAAGTGACATTTTCAGACTCTGGAACTCATTCCCTGCAGCATTAACTGTCTGTGACTATTCAAAAGTGACTTTGTATTGGTTGAGGTTAGCTTTTTGCTACTCTCTAGCCTAATATTTCCTATTTAATGTCATCATTTTCTTTCCCTTGGATTCTTACTTTCTATTTTAAATTGTTATAATGTCTTTTGCCTTTTTATTTCTCTTTTCTAAGCTTGGATTGGTATTAAATAGAGTTTTCTGGTGCATCTAGAGCTTTTAACAGATCAGTGAGACACCTGGATTTCATATTGGAAGGTCATTCTCAGTGAGATTAATCTAGCCTGATTTAAGGCTTCTATAATGGAATAGTCAAACTTCAAACTGTCACTATAGCGTCCCTCCATAGTTAATGAGAGAAATAAGTATCTCCTAAGGGCAATTCATGTGACCTGCTGCATGTGTCTGTCTCTGGATGAAAACAGTTGTCTCCTGGAGGTGCCTATTTCACTCTACTGACAATGTAGAATTATGCCACTAACTCTGGCACCAATGCCAGGGCAGATGAATTTCACTTGTGGTGTGTCTACGCTATAAATTTTCTTTTTTTTTTTTTTTTTTACTGTTCATCTGAGAAATTTGACTGTACACTCATTTAGTATCTGTGCACATTTTTATTGCCTTTATGATATCCTTTGCAAGTGAAGGCTAAAGTAAGTACTCAGCTGGATTTCTTGCTTCCTTTAGAAAGTGAAACCCATTATTTTTAAGCACTTATTTAAAGAAATGAAAAGTCAAAGATGAATGGTACTGTAAGTTATATCTTGAGTTGGAAGACATTATCAAAGCTGTGATTTTTAGTAGACATCCAAGAGCTTTATTTCATGGGCTTTAGTTGAATTTCCAATTAATATTTTTAATTCCTCCCCTGTCTGCTTTCTTACCACTATACGTAAAAAGATGTGTTAAAGTGAAGGAAAAGCTTGCTGCTGAGTAGGTCCAACTAGATACTCCCAAAGCCCTGCCCTTGAGAACCTTGCTGGAAGGCTCAATAATCTAAACCCAGAATATTTGCGAAGTTTAATATATTTACCTGAAAGAGTTATGACTGGCAAAGCAAGTTATGACTGCAAAGCAAAAGCAGAGTGAGGCAAAGAGGCAAAACTAGAGCAGGGCACTGAGGTCAGCACACTGCTTATATTTTTTGGAGGAAAGGGATAACAGTGTTTAAAGGTCTTGGATTTTCCCCCACAGGCTCTGCTGACAAATGGGAAGAGCATCATGCAGATGTGTGGTACAGCAGTTATTTTTCCCTTCCCTTCCCTTCCCTTCCCTTCCCTTCCCTTCCCTTCCCTTCCCTTCCCTTCCCTTCCCTTCCCTTCCCTTCCCGTCCCTTCCCTTCTCCTCCCCTAACAGGATAATTAAAATAGCAAAACCAAAAACCTTCATTTAACAAGATAATGAAGGATCCTTCAGACACTTTCAGCGGGGATCGATGCTGCAGTCATGATAACCATTTTAGATCTCACCTTTCATCCTGAAAGGTGTCAAAATGCTTTGGATATTCAGCGCAGCAGCACAAGAAATCACTTTGTGTACAACTAACACAAAGCCACCCATGGGTTTACATCTGGCAGCTGCTCTGTAAGGAATGGCAGCACTGAAAAGGTGAACTGTGGGTAGGTGGAAAACCTACCTGTTAAAAATTCTGAGTGCAGAGGGCATTAAGACTGCTGAAAATGGGTGGAAAGATCAGGCTTCACTGTGTTCAGAGGAAATGTGCCTCTTTTCCAAGGGTGTTAGTGCTGGTAGCCAGGTCCAGTGAATATAAAGAAGGGATGTGCTGCCAAGAGAGATTTTGCTGTTATATATCACATTTGCCAAAGAGTGTTCACTGCAGAAGTAAAATTCAGAATGTTAGCGGAAATGCGAACTTCTAACCTACTAAAATGGAGGAAATCTGAACTAAAAGAAGGTTTAAAAATAGGGGCATGAACTCTGCAAAAGGCTGGATTCCAGCTTTCTTTCCTACAAGATAAAAATAGGTGATGTTTTTATCCAGAAAAGTTACCATAGGAGATGTGGAAGTGCATTTTTGTCAAAGTTAGTCCCATTCAGTGCAGAGTGCCTATTTTAATTGTATTTGTCTCAGCATTTTCCCAGTCTTTTTGCTGTTTGTTTTTTATGCATTAACCATATTGTTGTATTTTTGGCCCTGTCCCTATCAGATCAGATGATTACTCCTTGCCATTACAAGCCCTTCTTGCTTATTATTCAGCTGATGGTGAGTCACATTTTTATCTTTCCAAGAAACTTATTTATTTAATACCTAAGTCTTGCTATCTATCCTCATCCTCAAGATTCTCAGCATAAGACAAATGAAGGCTCAAGCCCAGATATATTACTGTAGCTCAGCAGATTATGGAGGGCTCTCAAAGATCTCAGTGTTAGTCCTTGACAAATACAAGGTAATGTAATTTAGCTCAACTGTCTTCCAATATGGCATAGATGGAGTCAAACTGACCTACATTTATCACAGGTTAAAGGTGCATCCAACTGTTTTCATTACTTTACCATCTCATTTTTGAACTGAAGAAACTTTACTGAAATTTTTAATCTTTTTTGGGTAATGTCCTTCTTGATTTTTCACCACTAGCAAAGAATATATAGTGATCACATAATATTTTTAAAGCTTTTCTAAACAAACATTATATTGTTATAGATTTTAGTAAAACTGATTTGTAATACACAAAGATACATGCGCCAAAGTGACACTCACTAACAAACTGTTTGAAGGCCCACAATACTATATTTCTAAAACCCAGTATGGGATATTAGTTATGGCCAGAATGAATCTAAAAATGGCAGTACCCCTATAATGGGAAAAATCTGAATAAAATAAATGTTGAAATGTTGTGGTTCTAAGACGCTTGATTATAATATATTCTTTTGTAGCTGTAAGTAGCTGTAGGACATGATCTCATTTTCCTAAGAATGTGCTTCTCTTAGGCTGTTGTCAGCTGGGAAAAGAAGGGAACCAGATGAAGGACAAATCCTTACAAGTTCTATGTTCATCAGGGCAATCTGAAGCCTTTTGCTGTGATGTGAAAGTCTGCAGTGTGCTTCAGTTCAAGCTCTGCATGGTCTGTGCTGACATCTTTAGCTCATGGCATTTGCTGCTGCCTTCTTTGCTATCCATGATGTCTCTGATAGGATGTAATTTGCTACAGCTGGGTTAGGTGGAAAACTGTCATGGGCAAAGCTTTATGTCTTTCCTTAGATGTGCCATTTCATTGTGTGTCTCATCAAAATCAGGCAAACAAATGTGGAGAGAGTAGGTGCTTCTGCATGTGTCAGGCTCTGCAAATCAAGTGTACAGAAAGAATCCCTTGTCCAGAGCCCTGCTTGTGCTGCTGCACACATCAGAGCTCAGTGGCAGAGGGTCTCATTTGTTCTGTTTCTACCTCTTCAAGACCAGAAGAGGTTTAAACACCTACCTACTGTGAAAGCTCATTATTTTCTGCCCGAATCCTAAGTGGGGGTGGGGTAAGTGGAATACAAAAATTTATTCTAAAGCATAATTAAGGTGCAAGATTCACGTAGGGATTTAGATGCTGCTTGATTAAATCAGAGTCCTTTTCTGATACAAATGAGTGTTACACTGAGAGTCCCATTATTTAAGGGAATTTTCAGTGCCAGTTTAAAAAAAAAAAAAAGTGTTCTCTATTCTTTGGCATCACATCTTAGCTGAAAACTCCCATCTTCAAGTGTATTCAGTAGAGTGGATTCTCAGCTGAAACATACCTTTGTTCCAGTCTCTCTGGAGTAATTACATCAATGAATGTCATCTAAGGATTGGGCAGATAAGAGAAGCAGAGGACATCACTAACAGGCACATAATGTTGCTCAGGTTGTGATCATCACTGTGTGAATTCAGCTGATAATCTGAACTATAACGATAAAACTTTTGGGTTTAGGAACAAAATACATGAAGGTAAACTTTTCTACATTCTTTACATTGCATTACATTAGCACATTAGTGGGAAACCAGAAAGTTGCTATTTTATCTCATGCAAGTGATGTTAATAATGAGGATAGTCATTAAACTACTCTAATTCCAGTGTTAAGCTTCCAATAATGGTTTTCAGTAATAAAAAAAAAAGAAATAAAATGCTCAGTTTTCTCGCTTGTCACAGCTGATTTTTGAGTGGTGTCTAAACATTACAAAAAGGGCAGGAGATTTAGGGATTTTAACTGGCAGGACCAAACACTTAGGAGTCCTATTTACTCCAAAATATTGAACTCCCTAATGGGCTGGCTAATGGGTACTGTTAAATGATTAGTGCTGGATGAGTGACATAGAGGATTTTGAAGGCTGATTGAAGTTTAGACATGCTGGATATGTCATTGGCAGGCATTATACAGGAGTAGCAAATGGTGCCGATCTCTTGTCTATTGGGATGATCCCTATGGCTCCCTGAGGAGCCAGCAGAGCAAGCTGAAACCTCCCTTCTTCCCATTTACTGCCATGAGCTTGAAAAAGAAACATGCAATTCCGTTAGCATTCATTCAGTCAGTAGCTGCAACTAACACCAGGATATTCCTATCAGTTGCAATAACAGAAAGCCCCTAAAGGCTCCCTAGTGCCTTTCCTATTTTATGAGTTATGGTCTGGGCCTCTGCCTCTTCCATTTGGCCTGGAAAATTCACAACAGGATCTTACAGGCAACTGAACTGGCACGTGTTGGCTGAGACCTGCAACAAACAAGCCTGCCAAGGCCCTTCACAGCATGTGTGCCCATTTGGCTCTCAGTTCGTGTTCTCTTGCATCCACAGCTTGGCTTTGCTATGCCTCACCCACATCAGGATAGCCTGACCTGTGCCTGCTTCTGGGACCTCACGCTGAGTGGATTCCTTAGCAGGGGAGGTGCACAAATCATGGCCCTTTCTCCATCGTGTGACCAGACAAATTCCATCTTTTCTTGGATGCAGCTCTTCCTCTGATCCCTTTCTCCTTAGGTCACATTACTCAGAAGGTGATGTCTCAGGTGAGATGAGTTTATGTAAGCAGTGCCATACACAGTCACAGCCTTCCAGCTCAACCATCACAAAGCAGTCTTCCTACCGCAGACTTATTCAAGGTCTATATTTCCTCATGGGGACACAAGGAAGTAGACACAAGAGTGAAGTTTGGAGGTGCTGTTAAGGAAAAGTAGGTCATGATAAACCAATATCAAAACACAGTATCTGTTCCTATGAAGCTGAAGTCTGCAATTGCCTCATCTCAGGCTGTAAAGAATCTCTATCTTAAAATAAACAAAGTGTGTAAATAAAGAATGCAGAATTACTTGTCAAGCTTAATATTGTTCATCAATGAGACACAACAAGGCAAAGAATAAGAAGTAGGTAGATGAAAAAGTATGAAAAAGCAAATGCCTTTGCAGCTGATTGGTTTTATTTCTGACTTCGGAAGTGAGATCATCTGCTATCATTGCTAACACAGGCAAGATGAATTCAGAATATTCTGTCACTTGTCTTCATTGTTTTGAAAATCTTTAGATGACCCTATGAGATGCTGCTTCAATCAGAAAGACTATAATTTCCTTTCCTGTAGAACCTAGCATATCTAACATTTTAGTAATATTACCTTGTCACATTTTAATCTATGTAAGGGCTTTTGTTTTGTTTGCCTTTGAAACATATTCTGTTCTGGTTTGCAAAGCTGTAGGGCTGCAGAGACAAGAGAAATGTTGGTCAATTGTCTAAATATTTGAAAATGCAATATATATAGCCTCCCTTCTGCTTTTCTGAGGTATTTTTTATAATGCAGTGCTGTTTGCTCTGGTGGCAGTGGCACTAGAAGCTGTTGAGGACAGTAGTCCTCATTCAGGGTACAGCAGTAAGAGAAAATTAAGATAAAGTGACTTGCCCAGGTTGAAAAAGCAAGTAAGTAGCAGAGTTAGCATTAAAACTCTCGTAAAAAAATATATAAACAAATAAAAACCTGTTACACTGTGTAGTAGGCTAAACAATGGCACTAAGTAATTTAGAAATGTGTCATATTTGAATTTTCCTAGATTATATTTTGCTAATCTCGATAGTTAGAAAAACTTGGAAGTATGTTAACAGGAAAAAAAAGCCCCAGTGCAAATGTAGTAACTGTAGCTTGGTACCAGTAAGACCTTAAGCTGTCTATATAGGAAGATGCTGATTGAGCAAAGCAAAACCTCCGTAAGTAGTCCCTTAGGATGTTAAACTTTCTAAGCATTAAAACACTTGAATAAAAACTGGGGACAGGTGCCAGTGCTCAACAATGGAAAACACTAGACATTTTTTTTAAACACAGAGGGCAAAAAGTATTCTATGCTAATTTTATTTCACATAAAGGAAAATAATAAACAAATTATGAAATCCCAAGGGTGGATATTCAGTTGCTGCTTATTTATTTTACTGGAGCTAAATTATCTGATACTTCTGGAGGTTCTGACCCTCAGATGTTAAAACAGGAGACACCAGTCTCCCTGTTTCATGAGCAATAATTCCTGTTGAAAAACTCTTAGTTTTAATTTGTTGATCTATTTGCATTTTTCATCTTGTACTTCCTGTTTTTCCATCTACTTGCTGCTCTGTGATATGTGATATAAAAAGAGTGAAAAATTTTAAATTGCTCTTACCTTTTGCAAGCAATGCAGCTACTTCATGCAGATAAAACATTTTAGGAGACAATTAGATTTGTATTTCAGTATTGGGTAGGTTTCCAGTCTTATTTCTGTGTATTTTTATGTGTTTCTACGCATGCATGTGTTTATTTTAAATTCTATTAATTATCTAAGCTTTTGCCTCTAGGTGGTTCTTCCAAAGAATTAAGACACCTTAGCATAAATTTTCTGGGGACATTTTGGGAAGCTGTCCCACAACTAAGAATGTATACCATGAAGCTGTTCAGTGGAAAATTATTGAGATCTGCTAGTCTCTCCAACTCTCAGAATTCAAGCCATGACCTACTGTATCACTGGATGATAAAAGTAAGTTACTCGGAGGTTAGCACAGAAAACTTCAATTTTCTTCTCCTAATGGAACATACTGCTCTCTATTTATGATAGGGAAGAAGTCTGGAGGAAATCTGTGGTAATATTAATTATTTTTAAATGTGTTTAGAGAGACATCGCTAGTTTAATATTGTAAACCACCTGGATCCACATTCTCTGCTTTAATACTGTGTACCATCTGGATCCAGATTCAGTGCTTGAATGTTTATAGTTATGAACCGCATCTTCACTGTAAGATTTACACGCTTTATTCCTTCACTTTCACGATACCGTAAAATAATGTGTTTCCAACTGTCCTGGGTTCAGCAGTAGCAGTCATTTTTCTCCTTCTCAGTAGCTTGTGTAATGCTGTGTTTTTGACTTTCAGCCTGGGAACAGTGCTGATGACACCAATGTTTTTAGTTGTTGCTCAGTAATGTTTACTCTGACCAAAGACTTTCTCAGCCTCGTGCTCTGCCAGGGAGGAGGGGAAGCCGGAAGAAAGTAGAGACAGGGCACGGGATCCAAACTAACCAAAGAGGTATTCCATACCACAGCATATCATGCCTAGTATATAAACTGGGGGCAGTTACCTGGAAGGGCTAGATCACTGCTTGGTCGGGCTGGGTATCCGTCTGGGGATAGTAGGTGGTTGTATTCTCTTCCCTTGTTATTTCCCATATCCTTATTTTTATTGGTGGTAGCAGCAGTGGTCTGTGTTATACCTTAGTTACTGGACTGTTCTTATCTCAACCTGTGGGAGTTACATTCTTTTCATTCTCCTCCCCATCCCTCCAGGAGCAGGGGAAGGAAGAAGGGGGGAAGTGAGCGAGCAGCTCTGTGGTTCTGGGTTGCTGGCTGGGCTTAAACCACAACGCCAACTGAAACTGAAAAATGCAGGCCATAGTTGAACCTGTATGAAGTCGATGCAAATTCTTGGTGAATTCTGGATCACATCCCCTGCCCAGACCTTAAACTGGGGTAGAGATGCTTTCAATCACTGATGACTCACAACACTAAAGAGAGTTGTTTTTTCCTTTTGTGCTGTGGCTCTGAATGCCATTGACAGCAAGCCCTACAGAGAGTTGGAAACAGAATGCAATCAGACTTCCAAATCTTCCCTTAATGCAGTGTCTTTCTTTGGAGCTTTTCCCTGTAGGGTACCTCTCAGATGGGGATAGGTAATGCTGTTAGTACATAATTCAATCACTGATGCAGATTGCTCCTCGACAGCCCTGAGCAGCAGATTTTTTTTATATATATATACTTTATGAAGAAAATAGCTTTCCTGCAGTAAAAATAAAAAGAGATGTGGCTTTAAAGTTATTAATGGTATAGGTAAGTCTTACTGTATATTGTCTGATATGATAAAATTGGAAGCTTTACCATAAACCAGCAGAAACCAAAGTGAAAAAAAAAACCCCACATTCAGTGTTTAGAACAGGAGGCTAATTTGATGCTCTCCTCTCCCTGTCGCATTGTGGAGTCAGTCAGGGATGCGCATTTCTCCTTATTCCTAGACTGAACCTGTTTCTGGAATTGCCAAGGTAGAGGTCTTATTCTATATCTTTTGCTGCCATTGATGTGCTCTTTCCCTTTTGTCTCTAGCACTGCACTTACTATGGTGTTATTTTAGTGTGGTTTGCAGACCTAGTTTGTAGATGTGATTTCTCTTTTAAGCCCCACATGTATCCTGTTAGTCAAAAATCACATCATCTTCCCTATTTCCATCTTCTTCCCATGTCTCTGTCTCCTCTGTTTTGACTGCAGATTTTTGGGGCTTGGGATTTTATCTCCCTTTTGAATATATAAAGCTGAGCACTTTGGAGAGCTGAACACATCTAGAGACCATATAACAAACAGAAAATCACGGAATGGTGTCCCACCCACTTAGTTTAAGCATCTAACTATGACCTACTGTAGGAATTGTAGATCACAATGTAATAAAGTTAAAAAAACCTATTTCTGGCTGATTTCATTAGGCCAGAGCATGTCAGACACAAAAACAGAAAGCAGAGTGTGCACAAGCTGGCAATTTCCACCATCTCATATAGGACAGAGCTTCTTGCAGATTTCATATGGAGTCAGTCACCTTAATGGAGGTGAAGAGGTCAGCACAGGCTGGCTGTTTCTTGCCTTTTTACAGAAACACAGCAAGAATCTCATTTTCTGCCACTTGCATTGGCTGAAGGGGGCAGGGGATGTCAAAATGTATGGATTTCTTAGCAGGTTTGTTAACGTTTTTGATTTATCTTTTCATAACTGTCATGAAAAGTGAGCATGCTGCCAATTAGAGTTAATGAGCATTTCATTGCTCGTGACAGTTTATTTCAATTAGCATTGCTGCTGTTTTCTTCTTTAAGTGGGGAAAATGTTCTGGAAAGCTTCTATGGTAACACATGGAGCCAAGCTTGAGTTCTCCAGAGCTGACTGAGAACAGCAGACACAACTTGACCTTTATAAGAAGGGAATATATTATTCTTAAAGGAACCTTCAGCTTTTTGTTGGCTCTGTTGCACACGTTTATATGCCTTTTTAGAAAATTTTTGCCACCAAAGACCTCTCTGTAGGTGGGCCTTTCACAAACCAAATACCACACTCATTTCTACAGTCCTTCCCAAATGGGTTGTTCTGATACACAGAGGTTACAGAGCTCATCTGCTAATCTTCCTTCCTCCCTCTCTCCTGCAGCCCAGCCCACCCTCCTACCCTCCCACCTCCTACCCTTCTGCCATCTCTCCTTCTTTTCCTTTTTTCACTTCGTTCATCTGTCTGTCTGTTGTTCTGTCCTTCCATCCCTTCTGCATTCCTCTGCACATGTTGGAAATAAGGAAACATGGTCAAATTAAAACGGTAAACAAGTGCAGAGGTGATATAACAAACTTGATTCTCAGAGAGCTGATGAAACATGGAGCATGAGTGTTGATAACTGACTGCTTGTGTTAGTTTAACAGTACTAGTTTCAGGAAAGTTCTCCTTCTGAGAGATGAATCAGTGAATCTGAGCATGAAAATCAATGTGTCAATGCAGTCAACCTGATCTTTCAATTGTGGGTCTGTAAGGAATTTGATACTGCACACGATAATTCCAGCTAAGGCTGAGTTATATGCAACATTTGACAGCAGAAGAACAGCTTCTAAAATAAAGTTCTAGTCCTGTATATCACTGCATCCATCCATTCCCTACATTTTTTATTGCTTGTTTTCTTGGTCTGTGCTTATTGTTCTGTTTAAATAATATTCTTTCATTTTGCTTTATTAAAGCAGATGGTAGATTTCTCAACACAGCAATATTCAGTTTTTTAAAAATCTTAGACTGACTGAGGCCAGCAGAAGCTTTGTGGGACTTGTTATATCCATTTAACAGAATAGTAAGCTGCACCATGGAATGCTAAGGCTATTATTGTGACTACAATTTTTATTTACATGCCATAAGATCTACCTAAGTATACTACAGGCAGCAATTTTGACATAGTGTATAGCAAAGCTCTCCTTGACTAAATAAATGCTTTCTCTCAGGTTAGGTAGCATAAGGAGTTTTAGTGAACTGTGTTTCCCCAGAATACGCAAAGACATCTTACCATGTTTCATTTAACTTCTCCAATAGAAGCACCGTCCCACTCAGAATTTTTCTTCCCAAGCTAATCATTAACATTATTGTTGACTTTCATCAGGAGAGCATTCAGTCTGCCTTCTGAAATGGGAAAATCCTCATTTACCCACTTATTTATATCGCTGATATTTTTGCTACCAATTCACTGTTGACTGGAATAATTTCATTAGCACTTCCTGAACTCAAGTTATAATCACAAGAACAAAAATGACAGATTGGTTTTATAAAGTTATCACAGTAGTTTATCCAAAATAGAACACATCTTTATGTAAGTGCATTAATCCATAATATTTCTATATCTTCAATACTTCCTGCAGTCCTAAAAATCCCATTTCAGCAGGCTATAGAATGATTTAGGAAGAGAGAAAGAGGATGTCTAGAAGGAGAATTGTAGGCATGAATTCTATGTATGAGAAAAAAGAGAGGGCTGAAAACAATGGTAGAGCCTATAGATCAAGAACGGTGTTGATAAAGTGAATGCAGTACACAGCTAAACTGTGATTATCTTTGCCATAGGATGTTCTGGAGGTCAAACATACTTGAAACAGGAACAGGAATCCAAAGCTGTATGGTGAATCTACATAAAACTTTTTCTTATTAAAGAGGATACACCAAGGGGTTTTATAATCATAAAAGCCAAGTTTGAACAGGAACTAGAATAGCTACCTTCTGTGGCACTTGAAGTGACTACAAAGTTCAGTACACAAGAGAGAACTGAAAAGAAGTTCACAGAAACATCTCTACCTGTTTGTTGTGGCCTTCAAAAGCAATTTCTTGCTTCCAGGGTAATTTATTCATGTCTTGATTTTCTAGTTGCCCCAAAGTCTCCAATGACTTTCAGAGTGTTTTGGGGTTTTTTCAGAATTTATGTTTCTGATTCTCTCAGCAGTTTTTCAAGCACTTTGGCAATCTGTAGACTCCCATCTCTTTCCTGAATCTCAGTCTTCCTTTGCTTGCTACGCCCTGAACTTTAGAAGCTCTTTGGCTTCTTGGAAGCTTCATAGTTCTCTTAAGGACATAAAATACAGCCAGATCTCCCACCTGGCCCAGGCACTTCTTTTTTTTTCTAAAAACATTATATTTAAAAAAGAATTGGCAAGAAACATACAACATAGGTGCCATCACTGAGCTCCTAAGAGCACTCAGTTTACTTTCCTTTTGTCTCATGTTTTTAGTGGTATACACTGCACTTACACCTGGTGCTGAAACCTTCAGGGAATCAATACACTAATGTCTCTTTGTGAGAACACTCCAAAAGCGAACGGGAACTACTCTGTTGTTGAGTTATGTATGCATTTGAAAAGCATTACTAACCTTTTTTGCTCCTAGCATAGTTCATACAGCAAGCAGTAAACTGACCATCTTGGTCAACTTTTATTTGACTTGATCTGGATACCTCTGGATCCCTGCCCCAAACCTGCCTATTTTCTTTTCTGCTTCTGCAGCACAGTATAATGGCAAAAAATGGGTCACATAGATCTCACACATATTTCTAAACTAGCAGGTAGTTTAGAACGCTGTTAGAATAGGAGGTGAAGTTTCCAAGCTTTGGAAGTTAGACAGGATGGTTAGAAGGCAGTAGAAGATTTCCCTTAAAGATATTGGAAGCTTTTGTTTCTTATGTTTTAAACTCTGTCCCTCAAGCAAGCCTGAAGCTGTTTGCTCAAATCCAATGACTATTGAGCAAACTTCAGGACTCAGCTCACAAATTCCTACAGGGTTTGCACAGCCCAGTTTTCTTAATGTAATTATCAGCTGCTGGTCTCACCAAATCAAAGTCTCCATGTAACTAACTGTGAAGTATCATTGTGAAGTCTATGAAAGGAATAATCTCCTAAAACTTTGTCTATGACTTTATTAGAGGCTTCCCTGGCTTTGCTCCTCATGACTGCTTCATGCACTTCTTTCTGCCTAGCCATGCCCTCTTAAATGTGAAACTGTCTGAGTGGCCAGAGGTGCACAAGTATGAATGCAACCAAATGAACTGCAGCTCACCTGATTGTGTACACACTAGAAATGTCATGCTAAGAAGAATTTAAAGAACCCCAGAGGAATAGTTTATATCGCCAAAGTCAATGATGATAAATCCAGGCAAATCCTATTTTAAGACCAAAGTTAATTCAAAGGGCAGAGGGACTGGCAAAAAATGGAAAAAAAATCCATGAGTAAATTTTCTGTTATTTAGCTTTGACTTATGACTGCATGCTACAGGTCAGAGAATATCAGAGACACAAAAAATATCTGTGCCCATAATGAGGCTAATCAGAGCTGTAGTTAATTTAAACGAGTCTTTCACAGTTTATTCTGTTATTCAGTAGCCCACTTTTCTTCATATCCTATAGCATTTTTCCATTTTATCTATGGAGAAGGGATCTCTCCTTGAGCTTTGAGACAGTACATCTCTGAATCCTGTAGCTAAGCCCTGATTACATCATGGTAAAAACAGAATTTACCTTTGCCAACACATTTCCATATTTCAAAAATATTTTCAAACTAAATTGGTGCAAAATCTCAATGTTTCCTGGAGAACAGACATTCACAACAATTTATATCAGAAAACATTAACTAGCTATAGCAGTAATGACTCAAGTTTTTGGAATTTGTCTGAATAATCTCAAACAGCATACAGATCACCTGTTCATCTCCTTTAAGTACAGAGCTGTAATAAATAATTAATATAAATATAATCTGAAAGTCAAAACTCAATGAAATAGACTGATGTTCCAAAATTTAATATTTTCAGGTGCAGACCTTGAAACCTATAGCAGGTAATATTTTGGTTTTGATAAAAAAAGCTAGTAGCTAATTAAAGAAACATTCACAACCATCTCTCATGTCGAACAGAAAAATGGTCTTTTACTGAAGCAATTTTCCCTTAAAAAAATGTCATGAAAATATGCTGTTTCATCAAAGATATTTCAGTTTCAACGAAAGATCCTTTGGAAGAGTGTTGGAGTGCTGAAAAGTTGTGAGGAGAAAAACACTTTGATGCTGTGCAATTCATGGGCTGGGGTACTGTTGTAGGATATAGAAAATTCTCTTTATCAGGTAAAGCATCAATGAAAAATTGGATCAGGCACATTTGACATCGCTGGTCCCAGAAGAAGGCACCACTCACTTATTTTCTCTTGACATTGCTGTACCTGTGCCTAATCAAAACTCCTGGTTTCACTTAAAAATGCAGGGTGTCCACCCATTCTCTGTAGATTAGCAGTACTAACAGATAGCCACAGAGCTTTCATTAGACACTTTTTAGTTTTCAACTGAAATGCTGTTTTCATGCTGATGTTTATTTGTAATATATATATGTATATATATAAAAATCTCTATATCTTATATCTATATATCTCTGAAGAGAATTAAAAAATTTCCACAAGTAGACATGGGATTCTATCCAAGCATTTAGACACATAGAATACGCTTAAATTTGAGTTAGGTCATCCATTTATCCTAATCCATAGAAATTTTCTGTTACCATCCAGTTTGAATTTTTACTGCCACAGTCTGTCCAGTAAATTTTAACAAGTCCAAAATTATTGCCTTTTTTATTGTGTGATAGACTTAACCTGTTTGTAATTTGTCTTCAGACATTTTTTTGTCCTTTTTCCTTAACACCAGTTGTTCAGATGTCTCCTCCTAGCAATATTTTCTAGATCTCTGACCAGTCACTGTCACTGTTTTTTTTCAGGACTATTACAACTTGCCCACTTTTCAGAAATTCAGGAAACTGTATGATGCTTTATTGTTGGGGCTTGTTGTGATGGAGTGCACTGGAAGGGTAATGCTATACTTTTGTTCAAACATCAACTCTGCTGCCTCAATGGAGAGCCAAACAAATGTTTTTTAGTGCTATCAATTGATTTCTCTCAAGTCCTGAAAGTAATTGCCCTAAATGCACTCATAGCATTCATCCTAAAAATAACCAAATACCATATAAAAGATGCTGATGTTTTTTCTGACAAGTGTGATTCATGAGTAGCAGCAGTGTGACGACTGGAAATTTTCCCAAAGTGATTACAGTGACAACCTCACTATATGGGATGAACTGACGGAACAGCTGGTTTTACATTTACTTTTTATATATGCACAGCTGGCAAGTATCATCTTTTGGATCGACAGATGGATGTCTGTTTGTTTGGGGGGAGATAACATATTTATCATGCATCCTCTGTCATCTCCTGAGACTATGCATTGCAATAAATATTAAACGTAAATCTTTAAATTATCAGAGAAAAAGGAATTTTAAGCATCTGTATATGGTGCAGTCAGGGTTACAGCTTGAAACACTGATTGCTACTGCAGTTCTGCAAGACTCGCTCAGACATTATTAACAGGGACAGATTGACATTACTCACAGTAAAGGAAGCAGTCTGATGGCATGGGTAGAAGAAGATGGGGGGAAACTAGGATATGAACTATCAAGATCTTCATCTGGTTGTGTGGAATCACCTGGGTGCACACTCATTCCTGATGGTACTGCACGTACCTCTCACTGAGGAATTACATTGCACAGAAAGTAAATGTGAGTGACCACGCCTGTTCCAGTATGAAGTATTCGCACAATAGAATGTTTTCTTTAAAACTGTAGGGTCTTTGAGGTACTGCCTTTGGTGACTGATGATTGCATTTGTGCACAACAAATGCCATCGCAATGCAAACAAATTACAACCATTTGTATAACTTTTGCAGTAAATAATATGAAACCTGCCTGTAGACAAACTCACAGTTCCACAGGCCTTCTAGAAATGCAGCACTTAAGAAAGCAGCTTGTAAAACTATCTCTTTTTACCTCTGTGTTCCCTCAGCAGAGCGAAAATGCCTTCATGTTTCATTCTCGTTTTATTTAATGCACACGATGAAAACTTGCGAGGTCACAGGGATTTGTGCTAGCAGATTTGGCGGCCTTTTAATATTTACTTAGGCTGTAAAATATAATTTGAATTTTGGAAGTATTTGTCATTGTATCTAAGATGGATAAAGGTATGTTTATTATAGCTGTATTTGCTATGTGTGATTTACATTGTTATATGTTGACTTTTCATTTTCTCAAATGTCACAGTTGCATTTTTTGTCTTTCTAACTTCTTTGAAGTATAGAAAGTTAAATATTTTTTTCACACTGATGGCAATCAAATCTCGTTACAAAGTCTTGTGGTCAGACTTCTATACCTACCAAGCAATGACTTATTTTTCACAATGCAGATCAACTTGGGTGTCATCACATGGCATGGTCAGGATAACCAAGTGATCAGGCCCACTCAGTGCGGGTTTATGAAATGTGGGTCCTGTTTGACTAATCTGATCTCCTTCTATGTCAAGGTGACCAGCTTAGTGGATGAGGGAAAGGCTGTGGATAATGTCTACCTGGACTTTAGTATTTTACACCGTTTCTCACAGCAGCCTGGAGAAACTGGCTGCTCACAGCTTGGATGGGTGCACTCTTCACTGGGTAAAAATTTGGGTGTATGGCCAGGAATGGATGGCAAGGAATGCTTGGTGATGAATACCCATTTGGTGGCTGGTCACAAGCTATTTTAGCAATAGCTTCCAAGAAGATTTTTTAGTGCTCGTAAAAGATGGTTTAAACACAGCCAAGGATTTCCTTCTTTCCCCAGAGTACAAGTATCATCCACAATTTTTTTTCTCTTTTCCCAACATACTTATATAGAAGATAACTGTTTTTTTCAATCCCAAGGCATTAGTTTTTAAATCTTAAGTTATATTTGTGGGGGAAATTCTTGTTTGTGTGTGTTTAATATACATTAATAGACCATGTAACTTTCATCTATTTAGACACTATTTAGTTTGAAAAGGTCGCATTAATAAATTATCTAAATCACTTATTCTTAAGTCCTTACCACTATTAAACATTTTTGCCCTCATTTAATCAGCTGTAGGCTTTATCAGGAACAGTTGTTTTGTTGACTTTCAAATCACAGACAAAAGTATTGAGTGGTCACAGCCTTTCATAAAAACAGATCCAGTGAAACTCATGCCTGGTTTATGCAGGGAGACACAGCCCAGGCACATAATCTTTTCCAAGGAATATCAAATGCTAGGCTGAGCAAATGTACCATTCACTACGTCTCTCTGCCTCTTCAACCATAAACTGTGAAACTCCTTTGGATTTTGCCTGGCCAACTTTATGTACAGTACTGTACTTAATTTCTGTGTCTCTAAATTCTAGGTGAAGAGATATAGCAAAGATCATGTAAGCTATTTGTGGGAAATCTGCCCTCCTATTAGCTGTCATTTATACTGCACATAGATTAGATTCTATATTTTACCACTTAAGTAAAAAGGCATATTTTCAAAATTACTGGAGACTTAAAATTTATACAGAATTCAGAGAAATCTCTGACTTCACTGTTTCTGATAATGGCACTTTTTTTATGTAGCTGTCTAAGTGCAAACTTAGATCAGAGAATCATAGAATGGTTTGGGTTGGAAAGGACCTTAAAGATCATGCAGTTCCAACCCCCTGCCATGGGCAAGGACACCTTCCACTACACCGGGTTGCTCAAAGCCCCATCCAACCTGGCCTTGAACACTGTCAGGGATGGGGCATCCACAACTTCTCAGGGAAGCATGTTCCAGTACCTCACCAGCCTCACAGCAAAGAATTACTCTTACATACCTAGACTTTTGCACATGTGGTTTGATCCCCCAACAAGCAGCCAAAATATCTGGTATCTAAGGAACATTAACATTAATAAGATGTGTTACTTACAAAAAGAAAAAAAGGAAATCTTTACTTGCTGTTTGCTGCCTTGCAGTCTCTGGTGTGGGCGGAGGTAACATTTGAGAAACATCTATCCTGGAAAAAAATGTAACACCAAAGGCATCTAATGGCAAGGTTGGAAAGCCAAATGACAGATGCTTGAGAAGCTAAACAGCAAGGGATTTTGAGAGTTCAAACAGCAGATGCATAACAAGGCAAAAGAGCTCATCTGAGAGAACACCTGCCATTTTTCCTGCACCTGTTTAGTTTCTGAGCTATAATATTTCTATATGAGAGGGGATGCAAGGAGGCAAAACCAAAGTCCTGAACTCAAGGGGGTAAGGTCTTAGTTTTTTTATTTAGGACTATCAGGGTAGTTGCTCTTGTGAAATCCTTAGTGTAATCAAATGAAGCAGCTGTTTGCACTGCTGGATCTATTCAGGCTGGGAAAAAGGGGGTAAACACTTCTAATGCAAATATCAGCCTTGCCTCTCTACGCTTTCTGCAATGATTCTGTTATTTAGCCACTTACGGTGGCAATTGGTGCAGAAAATCTCCAGAGCAAACAAGGCTTTAATTAATAATCAGTTATTTTCTGCGGTAAGTAATTGGGAGGAAGCTCATTTTTAGTGCTTAGACTTGAATATATCTTTGTGGTCCAATAAAGAAACTGGTTTATTCAACTGCTTTATTAATATTTCCAGTGTATCTGTATGTCAAATTTTAGAATAATGCTCTGTTTCTTATAGCTTTGATAAAGAGAAGGAATAGAAACATGAAGTGGTGCTAATCATTCAGATGTGTTGGCTTTATTGGAAAACTCAGTGACTGAAAATTTTAATGACTTTTCACACTAAATATAAATAATTCCTAAAGGGAAGTTGGCGTTGCTATGACTGCTTACTTCACAAGCCCATAAGCATCGGAAAATTGTGTCTAGCACATTACAGGAAATTCTTTTATTCCTCACAGCATTGATTATGGAGGCATAGCATTATAATATAGAAAATACATGTCAGTATAAACTCAAAAACTTGTACAAAAGACTCAAAGTTCATAGTATAAAATAGAAAAATTTATTCCATACTTGGAATTTTTTCTATACTACCTATATAAAAATTATAAAAATATATGGCTTTCTGTGATGAACACAATTTTTTATACACAATGTGTATGACACATAATTCAATGGGTACCTTAGACATTGAGAAATATTAGTGGTTGATTGTTCCAAATTTGACTCAAGGATAGATTTTCAATCCTTCTTGTTTACCTGCAACATTAGCCACTAGTTTTTCTTTCTTTCTGGTCTTGATCCTCTTCTAAGTGAAGTTAATAAAAATAATTCTGTTTCATTCAGGGGAGTGCTGGATGGGGCTGTTCCTCTTCTGTTTGTATGTTTCTCCTGGTTGACTTTAAAAGTTGCATGAAATTCTTGCACTCTTTTATAAGTCTTCTGTTTCTTTTGGATTGTTTCTAAGAGTGTACTTGATGAATAAACTCTCTGAAAAGTGTAACCAAAAGCCAACTAACCATAAAGGCAAGTGAAAAAGTGCATGAAAATGCATTAATCTAGACTCAGACATGTGTGAAAAATTATTTTCTCTACATATCATTTTGTCAAAGTTTTAAAATATTTATTTTATTTCTGTTGTGTTTTAAGCAATGCATATATATAGCACTTTTTTTTCCCCAGTGGTACCTATTTCTATTTCCATTTTCACTTTTTTATAACATTTTGTGAAATATATTAAATTTTATAGCAAAAGAGAGCAGTTCAAGATTTCAGATGAGCGTTCTTTTAAGTATGTAATGTGTATCAAGCAAATTTTTTTTTATCACACAGTTATGGGAGCTATCTAAAAAAATATAGCAACAGATTATATACCTTCTGTTCTTGCGTGGGTCAGAATCTCTAGCAAGTGACGACTTCACCCTTCTTTGTCAAAGCTAAATAACGTGGAATGCAGAGTTATTTGCCATGTAATGGCATCAAGACTCTGTTTACTAAATAACCTTTATGACAGCTAGGCAAAGTAACTGTCTAAACTTTCTTATCCCCTTTTTAAACTTCCAGTAACAGAATTTAAATTATTTTCAGATAAGCCAGATTTGAATGCAGATTTTTTTTTTTTCTAGCTCCCACTCTCAAATATTTGTTCTTGTCATGTTAAGATACCAGGTAGTCTACCTGCTTCCCAAGAAGGACAAGACCCTTGTATCTGACCCACCTGCCCTCCCTGGACAGCCCTTCTAAGTTGGAGAGTGTTCGCCCAACGTATTCAAGGACCCTACGAGCAGCACCACACTGATAGAGGTCAGGGAGACCAGTCTACCTGCTTCCCAAGAAGGATGAGACCCTTGTATCTGACCTGCCTGCCCTCCCTGGGCAGTCCTGCCAAGTCAGAGGGTGTTCACCCAACCCATTCAGGGACCCTAGGAGCAGCACCTTTGGCCAAATCCCTTCTAATCAATTATGAAGTTTCCAGAAACTTATATCAAGAAATTTGTTACATATACTCGTAACAGGATACAGATTCAAGATAGCTGGTGATAGTGACTGACTGCAGAAACAGATTTGACTTGCAATAACCAATCAGTGATAATACTAAATAGCTAGCAAGATGTTAGTAAGTAAATGCACATAACACAGAGCTCTTACCCAATAGGCGTCCCTATGGGGGGAGAGAAGAGTGATCCAGCCCATTGACTGATCCCAGATGTTTCGATGGAGAGCTTCTTCCCCCAAACATCTCCCTTCTCTTTTGCCAATTTGTACTATTTCTTTACTTTTAGGTGGAGCTTGAGTTACTGTAGTCATACATAATCACCCTTGGCGCGGTTTGCCCAGCTGGGAGTCTCGAGTCTTTTAGAAACTTGTTGACACAAGTTCTTTCTTGAGGGAGCAGGGTCCCTGATTTTAAACAATGTGTTTTGGTTACCTATTCTATTCTGTGTTATAGTTTAACTAGCAAGGACAGAACATATCTGTTCCTTATTCTAAGTTAAGACAATACACAGTTTAACTAGCAAGAACAGAACATACCTGTTCCCTATTCTATGTTAAGACAATGCAGAATTTGAAGAAAACTCTTAACTCTTTCCTTGGTCTGTTGCTATTAAGAACATTATAATGAACAAAGTTCAGCTACAGGACAAGATTTCACCATCATTGCGAAGGCAGCAGTTGCTATCCACCTTTCTTGGTGTCAACTATGCTGTTATTTTTATTCCTGATAACAGGGATGAGCCATAGTACCTCCGTACCACTCTACTGCCCATTTCAAGGATATTGCACTGCACTCATACAGACCTTGTCTGTTTCCCTGGGAGCAGTAACTGTGTCTCACCTCGGGAGCAGCAACTGTCAAAGCTGCTCTAATATTACAGCCTCTGAGCTGAACTTTGCAAAGCCACATTTCTTCATTTTCCCCAATCTCGGTTATTTTCCTACAGTTCTTCTGCAAAGAGTTGTGTATTTTCAACTCCTCTTCTGTGGAATCGAATTATTGTAGTTGTTCTTTAGTTGTTTTTTTTGTTGTTGTTGTTGTACATGTTGGATGTATCCTAAAACATACACCTGTCTCAGTGGTAGAATTGGTAGAATCTTTCAAGCAGTTTTTGGGGATAGATGTCAAGTTGTCAAACTAGTGGTCACAGAATTTGCTTTTTGTAACTCGGAAGTCTGAAATATTGAAAGGAGAGTGGCTTGGATATGAATGTGTGCATGGTTTTCTTTAATAGATGCTCCTGAAAAATAACTTTATTCTTATATCTTATTGCCATTCCAACACTGTTTTTGTGGAGGTGAAATATGCTATCAAAAGCTGACAATAAATCAGGGTTCATCAGCTTGACAGCTGCATGTACAAATAATGCTGTTGCTCTTGTGCATTGTGTGAAACTGTTTAAACTGTAAAGGTTTTAAAAACATACTCATCAGGGATTTAACTGGAAGGGCAAATCAGTGGTTTCCTATGATGCAAATGTTAGGTAATGGAGGAAGGGCAGAGAAACCAAAGCAGTGCTCTAATTAAGAATGATGCTAGCTTCCAAGCTAGTCCATCACTGTTATCCTCTAGTGTGTGATTCATAATACAATGAAAATAGATCAAGTGAATTGCAACCAAACAGTAGTTGTTTTTCTTCAGAAAAGGAACCTTGGATGGCTGTCTTAGTTGGGGATATCTGCAGTGTCAATGAAAAAAGTTGAAAGGAGTATTATTGCTGTATGAGTTTAGAAATCAGAGTAAATATGTAAGACAGGACACTTCACAAAAACTCAATCACTAGTCTCCCAGGCAGGTTTAGGATAACCCAAGGTTTGTAGGAATGCATCTCTGCTGACTGGATGCTCCTTTAAGTTTCGTCAACCCCTTTCAGGCAACTTCCCTTCATTGCTGTTTATGATGCATCTTTTTTTTTCTTGTTTTCATCTTCTGCCACCCTTTCCTGCAATAAATGTGTCTGTCTTTTAACTAACGAGCTTCTATGAGGCTGCTTCTCTCCTTCCACCATTTTTCTATGAAAGAATTAATGTCATGCATGTAAGTCATGCCTTGCTTTTACGTTAAGCTTCTTTATTATGTTTATATGTTATAACCAACTGCATCATCTTTTACCCATCTTTTCTGTTTGAGATAGAAGTTTGGGAAGTTTAGAAATTATTTTCAAGTCTAATTTTTAAAGATTTGAAATACATCCCCATTCCTTTGTGGAAGAAAACAAATCTGTATGTGAAAGATTGTCTATGGCTGGTTTGTGGGAATTTTTGTTTGGTTGTTTCAGGGAATGAAAAGTGCAAAAACAATGAAGGAATTGGCAAATAGATCTGGTACCTAAGGAGCCTCATGGAAATGCAGGAGTCTCAGGTGAACTACATCAGCAGTAAGCTGTTGGCTGTCCTCAGTACTATTTGCTAGAATTGTCCAAATCTCTTATCTTTAATTAAAGATTCATTAGACCATGAAATCACCTCATATCCCAGTGGAATAGGTAAGTTACCTAGAATGGCAGAGACTGGGTAAAGTTCCCATCCTAAAGAAAAAGACTTCCACACTTAATTAGTATTGCAACTAGACTATTTGCTATTCTGAAAAGAGTAGCTATCTTTTTGTATGTTTTACCAGAAATTTAATCCTGGACCAAAGAATCAGTTTCAATTAATCAACATTTTTCCAATGAAAAATCCCCCAAAGGACATTTAAAAACCATGATAAGCTCTTAGTGTTAGTTATTGGCCTGTCCTAATCATTTTCAGAAGTGTTATACAGAATATTTAATACAGATGAGAATAATTAACACATGAAGCAATAGATGAAGTTCATATAGGGTACAGATATGATATGAATTCAGTAGAAATTTATCCAAGCTTAAAATTTAACATTACTGTTAGAATTAATTTCATGCCTTTTATAGTCTTTTATACAGTTATTTTTGGATGGTATGAAAATTGCCCCTTAGAGGTGCTAGTACTCTCTCCAGTGTCAGGAAAGGATCCTTAGATGAATAACTTGGATAAGGTATGTAACTTTTAGATTAATTCCATTCTACATAATTATCTCAGAAATGTGTAAAAAGACTCAAAAAGCAAGAATCCTGCAAGGTGAAGCCTGCAAAGTGGGAACTTAGTTTAAAAAAAGCACAGGTGAGGGATCTTAAAATGTCCTTGTGAAGGGTTCTTAAGCTTATATCTGAAGGATGGTTAAACTACAGTGAAATACATCCTGACTAGCTCATTACTTCTATAGATCTGTAAACACAGATTTTTTTTTTTTTCTGAACCACTTTTGCTCAGAACAATGAAATAAGCAACCTATATAAATTCACATCCAAAGAAAGCACAAATAGGGAAGTTTACAGCACACAAAGCAAATGTGGTCAATAAGGAGAGGAACCTGCCTTTGCAATCAGTAAGAGATTTTGAGGCTATCTGAAATCTAATAACTCCTTCTGCATTGTCACAGACCAGAATAACAGGGTCAGAGCTGAGCAGAGTATGACTTCTTCCTTCAGTGTGGGTCACGCTGATCATAGTACTTTTATTATCCTGTTGCTGTGGATCATCTGAAATGATCAGTGTGACCATCTGTTTGGTTTCATCTCCAAAAGGTCCTTAGGGAAGGAAAAAAGTAGTTATCAAAGCTATCTCAAAGAAAATAGATTTCTTTTTTTCAAATGACTTAATCATCCTAGTTGCTAGAAAATGCTTTAACATATAAAAATGTCCCTTTTTGTCAGTTAAGCGTATATTATTGACTACTATTATGTAAATATACATCATTGCAGTACAACCGTTAAATATAGCATATAAGTTATATCAAGGAGCCTTCAAATGGGAAATAATTAACTTCTCAGAGCTCTCAGCACCTCTTCCACTTAATATTTACTGAGACTTTCTAATTACTATGAAAATATCTCTTCTGACAAGAAGAGTGTGTTCTACCCTCTTCTGTTAATGTGTTCATTTCCTCTTTCCACATGTGTAAAAATATGTGCATGTATGTATGCATTTCTATATCCTGTGGTCAGAATGAGGTGGTATAAGCCATTATGTGCAGTGGCATAATGACTGAGAAATGATCAAATAACAGTATGCCAGATCTTCTTGCTGTGGTTCTGATACATCTAAATATCATAGCCTCACTCTTGTTGCAGGGAAATGTGCAACCTGCTGCTCAGAGCAGTAGCACTAGTGAGAACAAACCAGGACTGGGTTTCCTCTCAAAGGGTGGAAACTTCCTAACCCTCTAATGTTGGACTGTTCTGGTTTTAATTCTTTTCAGCTGCCCCTCTCTTTTTTTTCAACTTTTGCCTATTGTCCTCTCTGAAATTCCACTTTGTTACTGCATATATAGGTGCATACAGTATAGGAACGAACACTTTTACAGCTTACCCACACATATTCTTTGACACTTTTTTTGAACCGTGACAAGTACAAGGTCCTACACATCGGTCGAAGCAATCCCAGGCACAGCTACAGGTTGGGCAGAGAAAAGATTCAGAGCAGCCCTGCAGAGAAGGACTTGGGGTGTTGATCGATGAGAAAATGAACATGAGCCGGCTTCAGTGTGCCCTCGCAGCCTGGAAAGCCAACCGTATCCTGGGCTGCATCAAAAGGAGCATGAGCAGGAGGTTGAAGGAGGTGATCCTGCCCCTCTACTCTGCTCTCATGAGACCTCACTTGGAGTATTGTGCGCAGTTCTGGTGTCCTCAACATAAAAAGGACATGGAACTGTTGGAACAAGTGCAGAGGAGGGCCATGAGGGTGATCCAGAGACTGGAACACCTCCCGTATGAAGATAGGCTGAGAGCTGTTCAGCCTGGAGAAGAGAAGGCTGCATGGAGACCTCAAAGCAGCCTTCCAATATCTGAAGGGGGCCTATAGGAATGCTGGGCATGGACTGTTCATTAGGGGCTGTAGTGATAGGACGGGAGATTACTGGTTCAAACTTAAACAGGGGAAGTTTAGATTGGATACGAGGAAGAAGGTTTTTACTGTGGGGGTAGTGAGGCACTGGAATGGGTTGCCCAGGGAAGCTGTGAATGCTCCATCCCTGGCGGTGTTCAACGCCAGGTTGGACAGAGCGTTGGGTGGCATGGTTTAGTGTGAGGTGTCCCTCCCCATGTCAGGAGGGTTGGAACTAGATGATCCTAAGGTCCTTTCCAACCCTAACTATTCTATGATTCTGTGATTCTAATTTTAATTTATTTTTAATCTCTTTGCTCAGCGCTATTCAAGGAGTAGAAATCACATACATGTGAAAAATGAATCTTGCTGTTGTCTGAATCTTTAATCACTCAGTACTGTGACTTGGTAAAAATGTACACAGCTCCCACCAACTGCTTGCAGATTACTCTCTCAAGAATCCCTCGCAGGGGAGGATGTGGCTATTTTACACTGCCTCAAGCTTAAGCAGCATTTTTGCTAATTTAAGTTTGCATTATGAAATTAATTGAGTCTTTATACTAGTAAGAAGATAGAAGTACTTTAAAAAACCTAGCCAGTTGTCAGGTGGAAAAAACACTCATTCCAAAGATGTCTCTGAAAAGAACTGAAAAAAAACAAACCCACAACCACTTTGTGTTTTGTCTTGGTCTCACTTAAAGTGGGCTAATTAGCTATTACAGTGGTGATAATCTTCATTTATATAAGCGTAAATCTTGTGAAAGCAAAATACTGCAGCTTTTTTACCATATAAAAACATTGCCAGCACTAGCTCATTCCTTCTGTAGATCTCTCATTTTGGGCAGCTGTGCCTGCTAATGTAATGACACACTATGTTATCTGAAGTGTTTGTTAGGTAGGCTTGTAGAAAATAAATAAAGGATTTTTGTTCAATATGCAGCATCAAATTTTAATCCAATGTTAAAAGAGGGAATATTTTTTCTCATTTTTTCTGACACTTCTATTTTTTTTTTTTTTTTTTCCTGAAGGTGCAGATTCCTGAGCTTTTAGATACCAAGTCTGGTTCTACTTCACTCAGTTCAACAGTGCTAGGCCTGTGGCTCAGGTATTTTAATTTTATATTCTACATTGTTGAATTGTTTAAATAGTCCCTGGTACAGTTTTGTCAAATAATTCTCCAGCACAGTTAGCAAGTCAGCCAGTTAGAGACCCTTCCCAGGAGGACCTTGTGACAAAGCCACCCAGGTGCCAAAGACTCTTAAACAGGCATAGCCCGATTGCATCAACTTGTCTCAAAACCAAGGAACCATCCCTGCTGTTGTTGAGACAACTAGTATGGCTGTATCCCAGAGCAGAGAAGGCAAGGAGTTAAGAGAGAAGGAAAGTGGATAGCAAAAATGGTTGGTTTGCTGAGGCAGTGAGTCACCTGCATGTGTAACAATTGACTTGCTAAGGCTTTGTGTCCTGGATGGCTGTATACAAATTTTGGTGCAGGAGGATTAGCAGACACCCTTACCCTGGCCTTGCCCTGCACAGGCTAAGTCTTGCTCCCTTCCCCACATTATAGCAAATGAAGAAACCATCTCAGTTAGTCAAAGCATTTTCACTGGCTTTCAGTAAGTCTTCTAGACAATTAGAGAACAGACTGAAAAAATGTACCTGGCCCTACAAGTGTTGCTCAGGAACTGCAAATAATGTAGCCACTATTGAAAATTCATCTTTTCTGAAGTGTTGTTAGAACAATTTAGTTGTAGGCTTGTGTAGAGGGAAAATTAGGTTATTTATATCATGGGCTGCAGCTGACAATATAAATTGGGAATTATTTGTGTTCAGAGTTCAGCTTTGTCTTCTCAGATCTCCCTAGCTATGCTGGTTGGCAAAGAGAAATAGGCAAGAGTGACATACTCTGATGGAATGATCTTTTCACTCTTTTTTTTTTAAGTCATCAACCCGTAGATGTAATCAGAGCTTTCGCCCCTACTGTCATAGTCCTCAGCCCAATATAAAAAGGATTTCTATGTTGGATACTGACTTCTTTTACTGCCCTGTTCAGCCTAGTATTGGGCACTACCTCTTTGACTATGATTTAATAAAGCATATCTGAATAAAGCTACATTTATAAATGTTTCAAGAGTGGAAAGTGTGGGAGGAAAAGTATAATTTCTTATGGTGCACAGAACAGAGATCAGAACAGGAAATTTCCAATATTAGATCTGTGAGTTCAAATTACAGCCAAGGTACAAAAATGGAAGATAGAATCATGAACAGTTGTAGCTGTTGTAAATACTTCTCTCTGACAGGTATATTTACTAGTAAACTTAACGTCAAAGAACTGAAGTAAAGGAAAGATGAAATAATCATGGAATCATAGAATAGTTAGGGTTGGAAAGGACCTTAGGATCATCTAGTTCCAACCCACCTGCCATGGGCAGGGACATCTCACACTAAACCATGCCACTCAAGGCTCTGTCCAACCTGCACTTGAACACTGCCAGGGACGGAGCATTCACAACTTCCCTGGGCAACCCATTCCAGTGCCTCACCACCCTCACAGTAAAGAACTTCCTTATATCCAATCTAAAATTCCCCTGTTTAGGTTTAAACTCATTGCCCCTTGTCCTATTGCTACAGTCCCTAATGAAGAGTCCCTCTCAGGTATCCTTGTAGTCCCCCTTCAGATACTGGAAGAATACTGTATTATTGTTACTGTTGTCCAGTGTTATCATATTTACCAATTCTGGGTAATCTGACCAATCTTCTGTAGAAGTATGAGTTGGTTAGATGTCAGTAACCTAAAAATGATAATGTGGCTGTCTTTAATAGCCTTATGTTGTAAAATCAAGATTTACCCAGGAAATCTAGGTTTTTAAGTGCTTTATTCCATTGCTGAGAAGTTTAACCTTATTTCTGTGAAGAATTTTCTGGAAGTATTCGTGTGAGCTAACTTTAGCAATCCAAGTATCAGCTATAGCATCATACAATAATTTAGGTTGGAAGTGACTTCTTGAAGTCAGCTAGTCCAAGGTCCTTCACAGAGATCACATCAGGTTGCACAAATCTTTAACCAGTTGGCTCTCAAACACCACCAAGGGTGGAGGTAACCAAACCTCTCTAGGCAACTTCTGACATTATTTGACCGCCTTCATGGTTTTTTTTTTTTCCATATATCTAATCAGAATTGCCTATGTCCTCACTTGTCTCTGTTGCCCCTCATCTTACTGCTCTTACTGCTGTCCACCTCTGAGAAGACTGTCACTTCCTCTCTGTGTCCTTCAGTCAGGTAGTTGTGAGCACTAAGCTTCCCTGTGAGTGTTCTCTTCTCTAGGCTGAACCCACTTCTCCAGCCTCTTCTGGGATGCCACATGCTCCAGCTCCTCGGCCAGCTTGGTGGCTTCCACTGAACATGTTTCAGTGTGTTAACATCTTTCGTGTAATGAGGCACCCAGGAAGAAAGCATCACATGAAGTGAGGGCATTTCTCCAGCTTGCCAGACCCATTACCTTGATTATTCCCCCAGTTTGATGTCATCCATAAACTTTCTGAGCATGTCCTCTGTTGTATCATCTAGGCTGTAAACAGAGATACCAAGCAGTATTGGTCTCATCTAGTCTAAATGAAGTGTGAGGAGTTTGTCAGTGCTTAAGGGAGAGAGCTGTCATTCCAAAAAGGTTATTTTTGGAGTGCTCACAGCCCAAGTCTCCATCTAAAAGCCCCATCAAAGAGGGGAGGCAGCTTAATTTCTGAGGTAGAGTGACTGAGATTTTGTTTAGGTAGTGGTAGCACTGCTTCAGTCTGGAGTGAATGTATATGAGACCAGTGATGTTAAACTGGATTCATGCTGCTTTAACTGACAGAGAAATCTTCCTTAGATAAATTCTTCTCTGTGAGAAAATCCTTCAGGCTTTGTATGATCAATGGCCATTTTAATGGTAACAACACTATGAAAATTAAACTGGTGGTTTACAACTCTTAACTATTTTATCTTTTGTCCACTCAAGATGTACAGAAGCCATTTGTAATGATTCACTCAATTAATTAGATGTAGTAGTTAGTATATAGTACATAGGACATACAAGTTTTCCTGGAATCAGGATGAGAAATTTGTTTTAGTAAGATGGTGCGACTTTCAAGTACCTGGAAAAAAACTTTCCTGTAAGTAAATCTCCTTCTGCATGAGTCAATCCATGTATTTGGACTGGAATTAGTGTCTCCTAGGCATCAGTACAGAAAGACTGTTTTAATCCATCTATGACAGATGGCAGGCCAGTCATTGGTCCACCTTGCTGTCATGTCTCTACACTTTGTTTTTAATCTGGTCAATAGTGTTTGCCAGGATTGCTTTCAAATCTGCTCCCAGACTCTTGACATTTTGAAATAATCAACCTGGTTTACAAAAGAAATGCATTTAGACAAATTAATCAAATAGCTTTCACGAAGCAACATTTTCTAAGGTTTGTTCACCGAGAAATTCAGACTGAGAAGTATTATTGTTGACAAAAAATAGATTAAGAGTTTTGAGATCCGAAATGCTGAGGAAGGATAAAAATCAGAACGAAAGGTTTTTATTTTTTTTTTTTTTACCTGTAGCAAAAGAAGAAGGAAAGGTCACTTGCCAAAAAGACAGCTGACATGGTATTAGTTTAAAAATTATAAGATTAAAGAGTGTTTGCATGAAAAGAGTGTTATTATAAAGTGTGTAAAGAAAGAGAAGAGATTAAAACATATGGAAGATCTAATCAGAGCAAAGATAAAACTGTGTATCCTATAGGTTATAAGGGTTTCTGTGAGCTTTGTTTGCCAGTAGGGTTTCATAAGCCATAAAAGTCTGAAATGTTATTTTTAAATAAGAGGGTTTTTCTTCATGTGCAGGAGGAGCTCACCTCTTTTTCATTTTATATAGGTGATAAAGGAGCAAAGCTGCCATCAGAGGAAAGAAAAATTACTTAGACAAATTTCTCAAACATGTTGGGTATTTTCAATGTCTAGGCCAGATTCTGCTGCCATTTCAGTTGGTGTAAAACCTCAGTATGGGTGGCTAAGTGTTCTCCTTTGCTATTTACAGAGGAGTTTGTGTGACTATTTGCATTGCTTTTTAATAAAAGAAAGTACTTACCATATGCAAATCCGGCATTTCATGGTAAACAATGTACCCTCTGAACTACAGGGCACCACACCTCCTGCTCTTTGTTGTCAAATGGCTTTCAAAACACATGGCAGTGCTTTCTGTAATATTCAAGTCTATTAACCCTTCAATTTCCATTTTTTATTTTTTGTTTTCTCAGTATTATTCTAGCTTTTAAACTGGCGAAAAGAAAGAAATAAAAGTTTTTGTAAAGGCAGGGAAAAATCTGGCCACGGTGTTTTGTTATGCTGCTAAAACATTTACATTTCTTCGTGGCTGCTCTCTGTGCACCTAGCCCCTGCCTGAACTTCTGCATGGTGTGGCTGAGTCCCAAATTCCTGACTTTGCATTTCAAATCATACCATTTTTCTAACTTGCCAAAGTCCTCTGAAGAGCAGCAGGTAGACTTCTCCACCCAAGTTTCAGAGGGTATCTCCTGCCCCATTGCCCAAGTCGTTAATGAAGTTAGTAATGTCACCCCAGTACTGACCCTGAACATGGCACTATTAACTGTCCTCCAGCTAGGCTTACTCCCTGAATTTCCATCTAAACATTTTTGCTTTGTAAGTCTGTGACATGCCATGTAATAACATATTTTCCTTTATTTAGGATTAGCTGTTCAGTCTTCTTTCTTTCACTGAAGAAAAAAACAAACCTCCACATCCAAACTTGTTCTGATTCTTTTTTCTTGTCTTTTAAACCCTCCTTCCTCACTTTTAGACTCAAAAAGTCTGCTGTCCAGTAGCCTTGGGTTTCTAATCTGCTACTGATGTTTTGAGGGTTTAGGGTTTTTAAGTTTTTAAGCAGTTTTTTCTAAGCTTTCTTACAGAGACATCTGAAATTCGAGATCAGCACAGTCATAGCTACATAGATTCTTGTTCCCATTTCTTCTTTTCCTCTTCTCTCTTTCCCCCCCCCCCCCTTTTTTTCTTCTCCTCCCCTCCCCCCCCCCCCCTGCTGTTTTGTTCTTTTTT
>WYDI02010972.1:0-33629 GCA_009867235.2 Psittacus erithacus | reverse complement strand
AGAAAGTTGGGGCTGTTCAGCCTGGAGAAGAGAAGGCTGCGTGGAGACCTCATAGCAGCCTTCCAGAATCTGAAGGGAGTCTATAAGGATGCTAGGGAGGGACTTTTCATTAGGGACGGTAGTGGCAGGACAAGGGGTAACAGGTTAAACAGGGGATGTTTAGATTGGATATAAGCAAGAAGCTCTTTACTGTCAGGGTGGTGAGGCACTGGAAAGGGTTGCCCAAGGAAGCTGTGAATGCTCCATCCCTGGCGGTGTTCAAGGCCCAGGCTGGACAGAGCCTTGGGTGACATTGTTTAGTGTGAGGTGTACCTACCCATGGCAGCTGGGTTGGAACTTGATGATCTTAAGGTCCTTTCCAACCTTAACTATTCTGTGATTCTACAACTGGGTTCATTTTTCATAATACTATCTATTCTGAAGTATGCAGTAGACATATAACATGAAAACAAGCAAAAAAAAAATTATCAGAAATTTCTAATTTAAAACTGAAAAAAAAAGAAAAAATTATTTAAAATTTTTTGGTGTACTGCATGTAGCCATTCACATTGCTAGCAGAAGAACTGTATCTAGAGAAATTAACTCAAATATTGCTTGGCATATTTCAGTCACTACAGCTACTCATATATTTTATTCAGTAACTCAGAAAAACTAAGGATTTTGTTACCATGAAACTATTACCACTTAAAATCATTCTGCTCCTGCAAACAAAGTTCTCTGAGCCTGAAAAAAAATAAAGTTAGAATTTTCAGCAGAATGCTAGGGATTCAAAGTACAACTTCACCTGCATTCTTCTTATAATCTTTATCGGTAACAGTTCATAGGTTGATCACACATAACAGACAGTAAGCAATCACTATGATTTATAGAAGTGAATTCTGAAGACAGGCTCAGATCAAGCCCGTGATGAGCCCGACTGACACTGCTTGTCCACAAAACCATGCACCCACCCAAATGCATTGAATAATGTTACAGTAATCCAAGCCAGTACAACTGTTTCCTCGTCAAACATTAGTACTTATCAGTAAATGGCAGCATTGTAAGAAGACAATAACAATAGATAAGCTCCTCTTTAACAGCTGACAGGTTGTGTTAATTTGAACTCCCTGCTTCTAGCCCCAGCTACTGAGACACTGAGACTGTTCCCTTCTCCATAGAGTATACAGTTAAAGGTTACCCAGCAACATTCTAAATTCAAAGCAGTGTTGACGCAAGGGCAGGAATTGGTACTGATCAAAAATAAGCACTGAAAAAAGTATTTTAAAATATTTAGAATAAAAGGCTCATGGCCAAGAAATTAGCTTAATGACAAAATGAAAATTTTTCTCTTAAACTCTTCTGCTAGACTGTTCAATAGCCTGCTGTCTTTCCTTAGCCCTTCTAGTGCTGGCATTTTCCTGTGGCTAATCCTGCAGAAATTTGGCACATTCTGCTTTACTAATAGACAGGCTTTAGCCTAAAATTAGGTATTCATTAATCTCACTATCTGCTGGGCTATTCTGGGGACCTTCACTGTGAATAAACTGAAACCAACCTTTCTTCCAGGTCTAGTGGGTTGTTTTCCAGTGAGGCACCACTGCCTTTTTTCCAAAATTTTCTCACATGTAACCAATTTAAACAGAAGTTTCTGGTACAGTTTTGTTAACAACCTGGAAGCAACAAATGCCCCCAGAGACTGTTTGTTGCCCATGCCCCAACTGTTAAGTAGAAGCTCATCCTCTTTTTGATCATCAGACTTAGTCAAAACACAGTTTTGTACTAAATGTGATTCCTTAAGTTCTCCCTGTTATTAAGTGGCTGATTTCACTAACAACAGAATTTGTTAAGTTTTCCCCATTACTGTATTTTCTATGACAATAGACTAAGGCATGAAAATCTACTACACAAAGCCGTTCCAAAACAGTTAGCTGGTGACTGAAATCCAAAGAGCTGAATTGTTCACTAGCTTTTATAAGCAGACAGAAACAGTTTCTGGTGATTTCTGACCTCAAGGTGTTTAACTATAACAAAGCTGGCTAAACATAACTTACTTATTTTCAAGTCTCCTTTTTGCAAATGCTTTTTGTGTTTTCCACACTGGCTTGGATTTTTCATGGGTCATTTTTTAAGCTTTGTTAAACTCACACAAAAAAAAAAATAAAAAAAAAAATCCCACAACACAAAGCCCAAACCAAAAAAGGAAATTACCCAGAAAGCATGCATTTTCAAATAGTTACAGAATAAAATCTACCTATAATTCGATTTGTAAGAAGTAAAGCACAAACCATGGCAAATAAAATACTTCCCAATATAACTTAATTACTTACATATGTACATGCATTACTTTACTTAACTTTAAGCACCCAATTAGGTACCTAATTATGTTGAGTATGTACTTTTACAACCCCATCCTGGGGGCGCAAAACTTATTTCTCTACTTCCACTTTGGGGTTACTGCGCCCCACCAAGAAAAATATTCCTACATGAAACTGACATTACCAGCCTACATCAGTTGGACAGGAAGCACCTCAGAATAACAGAAGTTCTTTCACCACCACAAAAGCCACCTTTGCTCTGAGAAAGGCTACACAGGTCCAAAAGGATTTTTTGTCTATTTCTTTTGTTTTAAGATTCTGCTACAGTCTTGCCCTACATACACATCTGATGTAACAGAAGAGCAGGGCAGCACCAGAAAACTTATTTCATGATGAACATCATTTTCTCTCATTTCTAGAATGGAAGTAGCAATCTGCTCCAGGCAGGAACAGTAGTATTAAGAATATTAAGGAAAAGATTTGTGGGTGGGGATTAGGGTTTGAAGGAGGATAATTTTTGCAGTATTTTTCACCTGTATGCTATTTCACTAAGACTCAATGCTATCCAGTGGGTTCCTATCTGTTTCTCAATACAGCACTTCTAGTTTAAAAGCTTATGAAAAAATGCTCCATACGCAAAAGACAGCCATGCACAGACTTCTCATAGTTTTCTCTCCATTATTCACATTTAAATTAATGATGTTCGGATTCAGAATAACATTTAGTCTATTCTCCCAGCAGAACTGGACAGTGGACTGTGCTGTTCCGTGGTGTCAGGTTTAGTGTATTTACTAGTTTCTGGGCAAAGATACTCTGAAAGTGAATATGCATCAGCCTGGAAAGTAGTGAGCTAATTCTGAAACTCTGTCCAAGTCTCCGTATGATTTCCCTGCAAATATAAGCATCCTCATTTGTTTCAGGACTTTTACCTTGTTACAACATGTCCAAAGGGTTTCCAAAAACAGGAACCATTTGGGGAATGCAAATGAGGGTAGTCTTTCACCCATATTCAGAGAACTAAAGGTAGGTAATTTGAGGATTTAAACCTCGAGTAAGCAAAGAATAACCATGTCACAATTTTATGCTCAGCATTTGTAGAGGTTTCTAGGGAAAGGTATAAAGATGTTAAGTGTGCCAAGCAGATGTTCTAGAAACAATGCTTGGAATAGTAAAATAAAAAGGAAGCTGATGTTTTTAAACTGTTATCACTTGTGGCAACATTTTTATGTTCCAACACATATTGCCAAGGTCAGGCCCCAGACACTGTATATTCAAAGAAACATGCCTGCCCAAACAGAAATGGCTGCTTCACATAAATTAGATTCCTCTATTGTTTAGGTCAAAAGACCCTGGGTTTCAAGGTCAAAACCCACCTAAGCAGTCTGGAGTAAAGCCACAAAGTTAGCATATGTTTGTTTTATACTGATGGTTTAATATAGGTTTTATACTAACACAAACCCATTACACACATGCATTAAAACAACATTCAGGAGTTTTATAAAGCTGCGTTGGAAGTTTAACGGCATAAGCCCATATATTTTATAAAATTTAAGAACATATTTTATTTTTGCTAGCTTTATGTTAGAGGACAAACACAAATTAAAAATGGCTTTAAGATTAAATTTTGCAGCCTCCACCTTGGGCACTACAGCTGCAAAAGGACCTTAAAAGAATGAGTGGATGAACACAGATAAACATAAAGTGATGCACTTAGGAGGAAACAGTCCTGACTCAAGAAAACCCCACAGCCTGAGGTTAATGTGGCATGACGTTCAGGAGTAAGACTTTATGATAAGCAGTTCTGTGAAAATGGCAGTTTAATGCCTGGCAGTTCTCAACAATGCAGATCAAATATTAAGTGTTACTAGGAAAGGATGAAAGAATTAAAAAAGGAACATTACTATGCCACTAACAAACCTTTGGTTTTCACTTCGAGTGCAAAAAAGGTTGGAGAAGCCAGGTCAAAAAATAAAACACAAGGAGTAATTCCTCATGCCAAGACCCACATACCTCCTTGATGACTGTGTTGTGGATAAAAGAACTTTACAACTTTACATGGTTTCAAGGGAAAATAGGAAAATTTGTGAAATAAGAATACATCAGACAGGGAATCACCACTACTGAAGGTACAAAGCCAAAGCCAACATGTGAAGTCCCCTGAGCTAAAGGCAGAGAAATATCAGTGTATGCTTACCCTTTGCTGTGGAAATGAAGTTTTGATATGCTCCAGTATGGCCATTTTTCTATTCTCAGTCATGCTGCACAATTTAAAATGAATGTGTATAATGCCAGTTGCAGTGCCTTGAGATTACCTAACTGTAATTTTTTACTTTCTGTATTTTAGCTCTGAAATTTGTCTGTATGTACTTCTGCATTTCCCTGGGCAAAATCTTACAGCTCCTTTGGGGCAGTTTTCTGTCATTGACAGGCCTTACTGCCATCTTAAAAAGAATTTGCTGAGTACATTATGTTTCAGCTTTCCCTCACTTTATGGCTACACATAATGTGACCTGACACCATTGCCACAACTTTCAAGGAAGATAAGAAGCCAGCCCTGTTAAGCGAAAACCACTCTCTCTTGCACTGAACAGAAGTGAAATAACGGTTTACCTCATCCACTGCAAACCCAGGGCCAGTGCAGTCATGAGGAGGATTTCATATTCCTTGTAGCTCTGCTGATAAGCATAGATCCTGCAAGAAGAGCCAAACTGCCATGGTCACCAGCTGAACTGTACATGAAAGACAGGCTTGAAGTTCACTCTAGCTAGGTCTGCTCAGAAGACTTGAGATTTCTGAAAACTTACCCATGCACCGATCCTAATAATTATGAGTCAGATTTAAACTAGAACACCATCACTGCTGTCTCACATATACAAGCTCTGCTGATTTGTTTGCTAACTGAAACTCACACATTCTTTAAACTACTGAGAGGAAAACTGTGAGCTATAATACTGATATAATAAATGAAGGAATTACTTGGAGTTCTCCCTCTTATTTTAAAAGTGGAGGGGATGAGCCAATTCAGCCCTTACCACTGCTTCAATTATTATAAGCTGGACTTATTTTCTCAGTAGCAGGCAGTTTGTTAGCCATATTGCTGGGTAATTTTGAGGCACTACAAGATGGGTATGTAAGTATTTGTCACCATTGTAGCGTTAAAAGTCCTTTAGCCTCATGCTTAGTTACCCGGGAACACAGAAAAAAAAAAATATTACCTTTGCCATACTCCAGATTTGATTATGAAATTTATGGTCATAGTCTTTTGTTGTTTTAACTCTCATGCTTGCATTACTGTACTTTTAATGTCTACTTCTATCCTCAGAACCACTGAAATCAACTAGCCTACAGAAGACTGACTTCCACTAATATGATCCAGAAATAAAAACTTTCCAGGAAGAAAGCGATAGAAGCTCAGTGGTTTATTTTTAGCCTCAGCTCTCTAATTACATGCCCACCAACTCTTCAATTTATCTGTAAAGTAAGTTTTGCAAAGCTATATTTCCAGAAAAGTGCTACAACTCTCATGAAATGCAGAGAAACTCAAGGAGCCATCAGAACTAGCTTTTTTTAGGCTTATGTTGAACATTCTTTACTCAAACAAAATTTCCAAGCCTTAGTTTAATCGTGTTTCCTGGGAAAAATCAGGCATAGAAGATTACCCTGACTCCACTGTGTTCCAGCTTCCATTCTTTCCTCCAGTCTCTTTCAAAAGACTTTGAAACTCATTGGTCACAAGGCATAAAAATTTAAAAGTAAATTTTTACAAACTTCATTGAGTCAATAGAAGCATAAATTAAAAACAAGTATGAGAAACACATGTGGAGAGGTATTGAGAACAATCAACAAAGTACTTCCTTTTCCACTCAGTAAACTCTACAGCATCAGCTTCCTTGCAAGAAAAAAAGAAAAGAAAAAAAAAAAGGCATATTGCTGAGGTTTTACTTCCCATGAGAAGTTAAAAATAAATAAAACAGGTGTATGATTTTATGATTTTGGTTTGTTTTGTTGTTTTGCTTTGTTTTTAATGGTGCAGCCACTGAATTTAATGGAACATATCTTTATTCCCAGAGTATAACGATACATTTGAATGGAGAAGTATCTAATACAAATCATAATGAAAATTATTAGTGCATTTTGAATTTCAAATCTATAACTTAAAGGGTGATTAATTATAGATGTATATTAATTAACCTAACTTCCAAAACTGATGATGATATCTACTGATTAGTGAACCTGCATTCCTGGACAAACCACACAAATACTCCTTCTCTTCATTTTGTCCTACTCAGCCCCTACTCATCTCCTGTTCAGCCCCTCAACCTCTTCTTCAGCTCTAGAAGCATTTAAAGAGCACAAGACTAATTATTCTGCTAACCTCCTCTGTAAAAACGTACAGAGAAAAGATATTCTGCCCAAAGAAAAGATCACACACAACAGGAAAATCTTATTTCTATGTTATTCACCAACCTGCATGAACTACTTTGCAAACTGCCTTTAGGTGCAAAGAGGTACAGAAAGAGGTTCACAAAGGAGAGCAAGTAGACAGATCCATTTCCCTGCCTCTCAACAAGGCACGCGGTACTAGTGAGCAGCTAAGAGATCACAGCACTATTTTCTAGCATTCCGATTCCCTTGGCACCAGCTCTCAGCAGTTCTTCTACTTCTGTGTGCTATGGTGAGAAGATATATCCCTTGCCCTTCATTCCATTTCTACTCAACTCTTAACAATATGGCTTACAACCCCCCAATCAACACCCCAATTACATTTTGCATCATCTGTAATCAAGACTTCTTCATCAATTTGAAAATTACTGCTCTCCTGCAAATGTGAAACAATCCTGTACCACTGCCCAGAGCAACAGACTTCAGAAAATCCAAACAAAGAATAAGGCTGTTAATTGCTAAGGGTATCAAGCAATATCAGCAGTTAAGTTCAAAAGAAAACACATATTTGCATCTGTTACATGAATAGCTACATTGTACATCTTACTATCACAGGAACAAAAACTCGAAGCAGGAAAAAAAGCATCCATTTTCCAGAACCAGTAAAGAATGAAGGTATGCTTTTTGGTTCAGAAGATCCCAGAAATACAAAATATCACTGAAGAGCTATCCAGGATTTACGTTGATCCCAAGGCACCTGTTGTTCACCGCTGTTCAATCTCTACAATACAAACCTTGGGTCTGACCCATTTGTTCTGAGTACAGTTTACTGGCACAAATCACTACCTAAAAGAATACAGCTGTAAGGCTATGCACAAACAGCACTCAGGTCTTTCAGTCTTCATCAGCGCATTAAGCATGAGGGCATGGTTTACTGTTACTGAACGATACAAACAAATGGTTGAGCCACAGATCTCAAAAAACCTCAAGAAAATAAACTTCAACAAAATAAGTGTTTGGAACTAGCACAGACTACATGCGGCCCAATTTTAACATTTACTTTTGGAACAACCCAAAACATTTCAGGAACTATGTCCTGAGCTCTTACTGAAAAAAAAGTAGCAAAACATAACTCAAAAAAATAAAATCTATCCTCAACGCAAGTCATGAAGAAGCTGTTACGCCAGTCCTCATTTTAAGCCTGGACTTTTCTATTGTTGACACACACCCACTGGAAACGGGATTTTCATCACCAACTAATTTTTTTTATAGTGGCAAAGAGCTAACAGTTAGCAATGATTTTCACTCAAAGCTCAGCTGGTCCAGATTTCAACAACTGCAGCAAAATATTTGAAAAGCCTCACTTACAGAGATTACAAGATGTCATTCTTCCTAGATTTAAGACTAAAACTGGACAAAACACAATTCTCCAGAGGTAAGGTATGGAAGCAGTCATTTATTTAATGACAAGCTCAGAGTTGTCATTGATGACAACATTCTTGTCATTTTGAAAACTACATCAGCTCATGTGTTTCTCAAAAAAAATCAGGCAAATAAGTAAACCTACTTTTTTTTTTTTCCTCCAGAAAACTTGTATCTGTAAAAATATTTAAAATTAGTACAGAAAAAACCTTTCCTTTCATGTATTTGGGAGTTTATGTGTCATTCCAAACCTCCTTTCTAGTCATTGCCATGTTTTTCACAGTGGTGTTCAACACTAAAATAGTACAAGAGATATTATTATTTATTGAAGATATAGTTGTATTTAGAGAAGTACCACTTAAGGATGAGGTGGCTTTTACCACAGAAGTTTCTAATGCTACAATTACAGGCTATTAGAAGTATTAATTTTATTTTGACGTTTCCTTTAAACTTCGACTTTCAATAGATGGTAACAGGTTACTCTACAAAATTAGTAGATTCATTAGTACAGAACCTGTATGAATGCTATATGTTAAATGCATAAGTCCTCAAGGAGTTTTCTTTCCCGTATTGTCACATTGAAGGTATACAGACAAAAATTAACATATTTCAGAAATGTAGGCAAGGTCCATGCTGCCTTTACTGCAGGCTCTGAGTTGTGCAGTGTTCTCATGTGACCATTTTCCAAGGCAAATAACCTTTTTGCTTTACCAATTACATAACAAATAAAAGACAAACAGGTAAGGAGATTTTTTTTTTTGCCTGGAATATTCATAGCAGCTTTACAAGGCCAACCTGGACATATTAAAAACAACAAATATCTTCCAATGCTATAGAAAAGATACAAAGAAGAATAAAATATCCACACTGTACATTTTCTTAACTTCTTATATGGAAGCAAACCTTGGCAAGCAGCTTTCCTTCCAAATAAATTAACAAATCAATAGGAGAACACTCTTTCAACTGTTTACATTAAAGCTGGCTGTGGTTTCCACTGTAATTAATAGAAGTAAATAAAAAAATACATATCATTTAGCTTATGCAGCACTGAAGTCATTACAGAAAGGCCAGGAAAGCCAAAAAGTAATGAGCCTGAAATTGTTGACATTTTCATGCATCTTGGCTCTATAGTCTGGCAAAGCAGCTGGCACTCTGACAAGCTTGATGCCAGACAGTTAGCAGAGCTTTAAATTTGTTGAAGAAGGCAAAGTGGTAATGGCATTTAAAAAGCAGGCCATCAAGAGATTAAGATTAAGAAGTTAAAATGAAGTTTTACACTGCAAGTTTTATAATTCCCCACGTGTCTCAGAAGTTTTGAGGAGGTCGCAAGAAAAGACTAACCAGAAAAAATCTTTAACAAAAAGGTATTGTGGAAAAGCTCAGAATTTCCCATGGAAAATAAGACTCCCCCCTCCTCTCCCATCCCCAATCCAAGAAAGAAAAATAAATTAAAAAAAGAAATCCAATAATACAGACTCAGCATTTTGATTTTTCTTCCATTTGAATATATGCAGAAAACACTCCAGTTAACAGCATAAAGTAAAACCAGAAGTATATTTTTTAAAGAGCATATTGAAATTAATACTTCTTAACTTAATGAGGTCTGTGGACATTATTGGCAGAGGATAATTTTTTTTCAGTGTTACGGAATTACATTTGCTCTAATGTTTGCTTCAAACTGAAAAGCTATGTTTGTCCAAATGCTTGTTACTATCTTAGCCTTTGAAATAATAATTACAGAATGAGAAACTGTGTCATTGGCTTCATGTGATAGAGTTCAGTCCAGCTATGGTTTATTTAAGTTGACATGCAGCTTGTTTAAAAGATGGTTAAGAAGTGCCTACATCTGAAAATGCTGCACCAAATAATTTCCATCATAAAAATAAAGCCTGTCAAAGATACTCCCTTAAAGAAAGTTTTCATTTCTAACCCTTAATTTATGTCTCCCCACCAATTCTAATTGAAGAGACACAGAATCTGAACTTTGTGTAGGCAGTTATATGAACCCCAGTTATACAATCTGACCTATTCTCATTTCTAAATGATTATATATGAAGTAGGAGAAAAGATGTGAGCAGTTACTTGACCAGAATTAGAGTTGTTGCTTATGTACCTGCAACAATATCATGTATTAGGAAAGCCTGTCCTAGCTCAGCCCCAAATGTTTCCATTATCTTATTTTCTTGACTAGAACAGAAAACAAAAAGCTGAAAACTATCTTCAGGCATGGACTGGAACAGGGCAGAGACCAACAGAGTCTAACAGTCTAGAGAAGCAAAAATGATCATAAGATAGAAGGTACCTGGTGTGTTAGCAAGGGCCTTAAAGCCAAAATGGGAGCAGGGCTGCTCCTTGCAAGCACTGGGGGCTCTCACCAGGCAGCACCCAGCCACCCACCACCACTGCACCTGCTCCTCAGCCACTCTGATTTCAGTTAGCTTTGAAATAAAAAATTCCATTCAATGTTATGTTTAATTTAATATTGTGGAATGGCATTTTAGTAAGCTTTAATATGCTCACCAGCAATTACCATTTTTAGCGGTATTCCATCATCTGTTTAGGTTATCAACAAATTATGTAAGTCTTAACTGCATATGTACACATTACTCACAACTCTTATTACATTTTTGTATGTATTTGCAAGTCAAATCAGTCCAGTGCACTAGCAACATCTCTATCCCCACACACAAGAAAATACATAACTGGTAATTTAGAGAACATTAGCACAGCCTAAGGGCAGTTTGCTTCTGCCTCCTACTAAGCCTGTTTTCAGAACTTCAGGGTTCTTCCAAAGCAATAAAAGCCACCAAACACAGAGCTCAGTGCTGATTCTCTGCTGGCACCAAACTTTCATTATAATCCAGAAGAGGACCAAAAATATATTACACATGGAACCCGGACTTCTGTACAGCAGATGACCTCTTCTGAACTGCAGTGGTCCTCTCTTTCACCTCAGGTCCTGCAGCCTTGCTAGCCCCCGCATACCTGCTCAAAGAGCCTCCCAGCAGAGGGCTCTCAGAAATCGTGGCTATCTAACCCTTCTCCCCCTCTCCTTCTCAGGCTGCTACCTTGGCTAGACAGAACACAGGCTCTTTTGCACCCCATGCAGATAAAAGACCACAGTGAATTTTGTAGTGACTCAGTGGAAAAGCAGCCTGAGAAGCCTAGGGATAAAGACACTGCTAGCTGGAGCTAGGAACAGTAGATTTCAGCTGCATCCACTAGTTCAACCAAACCTGTGTAAATGCAGTCTACAAATCTGAAGTTAAATTACCTAGCTTCCTCTACTGTTGTTTTGTTGTTGATATCTTGATTAAAAGAGGTAACCAGAACCTGTCATTAAGGGTAACCTTGCAAGAATCTTTGCAAGAATAAAGACATCTAATACTAACTTTCCATGTAAAACCTTTATGATATTTTTCAGTTTTGCTTTGAGATTAAAGTCACATCCACAGCATTCTCTTGTTCCAAAACCAGACCAAGTATCAACAAAGCTGACTTTTCCATCTACACAAAAGCAAACAGTCCTTTTAATATTAGAAATTTAGGTCTACCTATGCAACTTTACCTTATTTAATATTGTACTTTAAAGACAGAGTCTATTGGCATCTACACTTTATTTCCAAACAGCAAAACAAGTCTGAATGCTACTTTGAAACAAGCAGATGAGAAAGGGGACTTAAATTAAAAGCTCAGTTCTGCATCAAATCAAGTCAGAACCAAATTCAGCCACTGATTTTTAACGAAAGTAAGCTCAGTACCCATGCATCTGTCAGAAGTTAAAAGTAGAGCTATGTTTTTGTATCTCTCAATTCATGTAACAATGCCATATATCCTGTCACTTAGAGCTAAGAATTTAAGCTTTCTTCCTTTCACAAATAAAAAAATAAAATAAAAAAAAAATAAAAAAAAAAAAGGAAGAAATATGCAATGAAATTAAGGCATTGCTATATTTTGGTAAAACAGATGAATACATAATACAAAGCCCATTCTAATCTATATTTAGCATTAACACGAAAATGGATGCTTTTTACCAGACAAAACTTCTTTTAAAAAAGTACATACTCCTGTTAAAAGAAGAATCTACCATTCTCTGCTATTTATCTTCAACTATCTACAAGCAAAAAATACAGTTAACAGAGCTTCATATGCTGAATAACCAATGTTAGGAAAATGGCTGAATATTTAATAGACTTCAATTAAAGCATTTTAGTTTACTATTCACGTCTTCTGCTCTAGATGGTAGAAGAATGGAGTTGTCTTTATGTATTCAGGGAACTTCAGTATAACTTCACATTATAACGCCATATGAAAAAAGGCTGTATGCAAGCAATCTTTTGTTCAGACTTCCGGATACCTCTTAGCTGCAAGAGTACTGTAAGTGCTACACTACACTCTAGCGTCCCTTTTCCGAATAGCAGGCACTTCTGCCGAACACACTGATTCTGATCTAGCATCAATCTTATTAAAAGCATTCAACCAGTTTCATGGTTTAATACAAAGAAATAACGCATTTTTAAATAGTATACCTGTTATTAAACAGCTATTATTTTATTAAGGTGTGTTGATTTTTACTGAATAAGAATATTTTATTTATTTAACCAGGAATCAAGTTCATGAAGTTATTCTTAAGCTTTCTGAGGATACTGTAAGATGCTGCTTTTAAAGTATGCAACCAATTAAGCACAAGTGCTTTTAAATGCTCAGTATAGCAGTCACCACATCAAACCCCAGAATCATACTGACTTGTAACCTAAAGACCACTCAAGATGCTCTGCAGGCAGCATTTCTTAGGAAAAATATCTCACAGTAATACTTTCATATTAAAAAGAAATGCTAGAAGTCTGTTGCTGAGAGAGACCACTCAGAGCAGAACAGTACAAAGCTAAAAACATACTCAGAAAATAACTGAGATTGGGAAAGACCTCTGGAGGTCATCTAGGCCAGCTTCACAGGAATAATTTCAAAAGCCTTGAGCAACTTGGCCTGAGCACTTCCAAGACTGACTCCACAGTCTCACCAGGCAAACAACTGTAGCATTTAATCACTCTCACAGAGAGTAATCTGTTTGCATTTAAGCTGAAACACAGATAGGATTGAACAGCTAGAATAGACTTTGAAACAGCCAGGATAGACGGGACCTCTTCTGCTGCAGGGCTTGCAGCCAGTCCCTGCTGAGCCTCCTGCCCACTTCAGCGCCCTAATTCTTTGCTGCAGAGTGGTTCCCTCGCCAGTCAGTACACAGGCTTGTAATACTGCCAGGGCTTCCTCTGCGCTTTGAATTTGCTGAATTTTGTGATATTCCTAATGACAATCTGTCCTCGTGTCTCTGAATGACAGCTCTATCCTGCAGTACAGCAACTGCTCCCTCCACGGTGTCACCTGCCAGCTTGCCACACATGCCTTCTACGCACCAACCTGGTTACTAGGAACAAGTTCATCAGCCTTGCACACAGCATAAACCTGCAAGGAAATCTTTCCTAAACAGCTCTCTCAAGAGACTCTCTCAAGTCAATCATTTGGGCTCATCAATCCAGCCAGCTCTTTGTTCATTTTGTAGCCCCACTCACTTAGTCTGCACCTTCTCAGCTTGATTAGCAGGATACAGTCAGTGCAACATTGTCAAATGCCTCCCTAGTATTCTTATCCACCCAAACAAACGTAACCACTACTATCCCAGACCCTGTCATCATGGTTAGGTACTATTAGATCCATTAAGTAGTCTGGCAAAGAAGGTGCACATGCTGTTCTTCCTGCCTCTACTCCCACTTGTTTTTGTGGTACATCACTCCGTTAGTCCTCTGATAGCACTTTTATTAAATTTCTTCCCTGACCCTTCTCCAAACAGGTACATGATCTGTATTTGCAAACATTAACAGAATACAAAATGAAAGCAATGGCTCATAACCAAATGATATTAAAGGATAACTAACTTAATAAGGTTTGACGGATTATATCCACTGTACTGTTACAAATGTCAAAGACATTACCAAATAGTTTTAGAGACTGAAGCTCTAAGATATTTAGGTGTCTAGATCCCTTTGAAAATATCTGAGTTTAAAACACATACATATCCATTAGAATCTCTGCTTCAGTTTCGTAAGTCATAAAAGGGCTATACGCGCTTTTTGGAATTCTTTAATGTTTTTAATCTACTTAGAGATGATATATTCTAAAAGGCATTTTAAATCAACAATGCACTGCATTAGCTGCCTGCTTTTTCATACATTAGGGTTTTTTTAAAGAACTTCGATGCTCACAGAGAATTAGATGCAAGTCTCCAAGAGAAACAGCACATCTGGATTTAATTGCTCATCTCTTTGATATTTTAATTTGATAGGGAATTTAAGAAAATCCTTATTAGAGAGTACAATTACCAAGCCCTTCCATTAAAAATATCAAAATATGTTCAAACTCTAATGATTTTACAGGCTCACAACTCCATTTGATGGGAGAGAAATTACCAGGTTTCTAAATCAAATCCTAATAGGCACTGAGGAAAAATTAAAGGAATTACTCCCATAAGTGTAATACTGAATTCAGAGCTACTGGAAAAACAAGTTCCATACATTATAAAACTGGAAGGAAACACTATTGTTGTCTCACACACATAGCAAACCACAGAAGCCTGCAAATCACCCTTTTTGAGCATCCTTCTTTACAAAATACAACTCTCTTGGTTTACTGTTTTCTAACAGTTAAGAATATAACCTAGCATTAACAAAACTGGACACAGTTAGTCACTGTCTCCTCGTAACAGCCTGATCTTATCTCTGATTAATTTTTCTGGCAATGGATTTCTCCAAATTGGCTTCCTTAACAAACCCACAAACTGTAGGTACTTTTTTTAAAGTAAGGAACATTTTCTTTTCACTATCTGATGTGAGCACCAAAATGCATAATTCCTGAACATTTTACATTCCTTTCAATTTCCTCCATTTATTGACTCCCTAGTGCATGATTCACCTATTTTCAATTTCATTTAACTGGACTTTTGAAATAAATAGAAGTGCTGGTACTAAAGAAAAGTATAGGGAAAACGCCTAATCTATGGCACCATAAGAAAATAAAACTAATTTGTAATAAACATTGTGAGGCTGTGTACGCAGATATTAATAAAAAAAATTATTTTTTTTTTTTTTAAAAAAACACTCACACGTGTTTTAAGGTGTTCCTTCCAAAACCTAAGGAGCATGCACTCTCAATTTTATTTAAGATCTCTAGCTTTTTGGATAACAGTTGATTGAATGCTTAAAAAGGGGAAAAACAAATAAAACAAGAACAACTCAGAAAACTCATTAATATAGAAACAATTAAGAAAAACATGTACAAATATGAGCCACAGTATCCATTTAGATACTCATTAGGTGAGAAAAATTCCAGTTAACTTTACAACATAAATCATATATTATCTACTACTGTTGTGTCAGAAGAGCCATAGGATGAGGCTTCCAGGACTCATTTTTTATGTTTTCTTTACACAGTGCCCAGCAAGACAAAAATTAAGCACAGCAAGGACATATTCTCCTTTACATGGCTAAACTGATACAGCTTGGACATTCAAAAGAAGACAAACTTGAGGTTAAACAAGAAACACCTGTTAACAGACAGTTTGTAGGTCTTAATATTGGACACAGATGTTTAACAGCTTTAAGAATTGAGACAAGAATTTAAAACCAAAATTAAAACCTCTTACCAAAAATGATAGGCATCATTGATGTAACTCAGAAATGGTGTGTAGAAAAATGAACAAAAAAAAAAAAAAATAGCTGAGGACTACTATGTCCCAGAAGCCAAAGGAAAGCTATGCTTCCAGTAATAACACAGGCAACTAACTGCTAGGCTGATATACCCAGGAGCTTGAAGTGGAGTTATTTGTTCCAAGCAGAAGAAAGCGTTAGAGACTGACAAAAAAACATTTCAGCAGAGTTTGTAGAGCAAAAGTATGATCTTCTTAAAGCCATAAAAGAGCCAAGAGAAAACTGAATCCAGGGCTCAGAAGACAGATTTGACTTATATAAGAAAGTGACACACACGTGCATTGCAAGGGATAAACCTGGATGGGAGATCAGATGGTGGAATGAAATACAGTCACTAAAAGGAGGAGAGAAGACTTCAACAATCACCTTCCACAACTTAAATGGAACACAAAAATAAAAAAAAAAAAATCTTAAATGAAAGGCAGCCAGAAAACTAGGGATGGAAGAAGTCAGCTTACTCTGATAATTCTTTTTTAGGGAAATTATTAAAAAAAACAAACAAACAAACAAAAACCACAAAGAAATTGTAAGCACACAGATTCTGTAACAGAATGAGGTCTGAGTGGTGCATCTGACAGGAAGTGGACAAGAGCAGTGCAAAGTGGCAGGAAAGCTTGTTTTTATAAAAATGAAACTAGGCTGTGTGGAAAACAAAAGAAGGCAGGGATAACTGAAGAAGAATATGAGTTGACGTAAGACTATATCAGTCACAGGATGTTCAGGCAAACTCTACAGTACTTCTATGTCAAAAATAACTCTGGGATATGTCAGAGCTGTCTTTCCTCAACAGGAAATACTGTTCTTTTCCATAGCACCACATTCCAGGTGAAATTCACGTACGCCAACCTCAGATGCAAGCTTCAGAAATTATAAGAAAAATCACAGAATTGGCTGTGCTTCTTATTTGGGTATATGGATAACAGTCTTCAGTTCTCACCTACTTTTGCACAGCACAAAATATAATTTTTTTTATCTTTTTCTTTTTTCCTTATTTCTTAGGTTTTTGCTTTGCATTTTGTTTCTAAAATCAACAGCAATTCTTGTAAAGGAACCACACTGGTATTTTTAGTACTCCTTTTGATTAAGTTGGGAAGGCTTGAACAATGTAGAAACATCTTTGCCTTGTCTTACAATACACTACTACCCTCAGTGCAAAGTCACACTTGGTGTGATTACAGAAAACAAGCAGATCAAAGGTACTAGAGCTGCTTTAATTAAAAATATTACCTCACTTCTCTCCATCCATGCTCCTATTAGCCCATAGTTGCCCACAGTTAAGTAGCCAGCCTGACATACACAAACAAACACCCTTTTTTTTTTTAAATTTTAATTCCAGCAGATGAAAACGGACACTAACGAGGTCAACCAAGCACAAAATAAGTGGCCTAAAAAGGTCACTACTCGTTAATCTGATCACAATATAATAGAAAATGAACAAATGCCTTGAAAATTAGCCCAGCAGAAAAAGTAACATTCAAGTCACTAACAATTTTAATACATCAACAGTTCCAGCACCACTCATTACTGCCAATAAAGGCCAAGGAAACAACAGCATGAGAAACTACTCCAGATATAGCAACCACTAAATGCAGAGCAAAAATAAACTGAAACCCACTGACAAGTGTTTAGCTTGATATTTATAATTCTAAGCAATAGAAACCACAGATTTTAGTGTGTAGACTACAACCATTTAGAGCAACATTAATGAAAGTGTGCTAATATAATAAGAGGCACTGAACTTCAAAACTAACACTTGATAATTTTTTCACTTACCTTTAGCTTCCCTTCATAAAACGCGGTGCAGATAACATACATCTTAGTTCATTAACTTCAACCAAGTTACATCTTTCATCTGCAGTAGGTAGATTCTAGATTTGTTTTACTATTAAGTATATAATTTCATGTGTTTAAATGTACAACTCACAACAGTAATGTTTCTGTCGCCTTGTAGCTGGACTATTTGCTCGCAAGGGAAGTACAATTAACTCCAAGTCTCGGAGCACGCAGACTGATAGCACCTCCTGTCTTAAGAACTTAACTCACCTTCTAGGTTTCTAACAGCACTGCTTCAGCGAATATATCCTTCTATGTGAATATATCCAAGCTGGTTGTGAAGGCAAAAGTACTAAAATGAACACATTCATCACAACAGAGCTCTTCTTCAGGCCACTCATGTTTGCTACAAAGTTAACAATGTCCCACAGCAGGGTCAGACATCGGATTAAGATCAAGGTCTCTCTTACCTTCTCAGCTGCCTGTATTCCTATGTTTATGGACTGAAATACATTTACAACTCTACCCTTCTGTATTAAATTATATACATATTTGAAATCATTTACATAAAAATCACTAAATATCAGGAATGAACACTTATTTTACATTCATGATAAGGAGATGAGACATCTTTGTCAATACTTCCATTTATTTTTGAAAAGAAATAAAACTTAGAGGTGACAAGGCCTGTAACTATTTTATCAGGCTCATCTGTATTGAAACTAGCTTATGAAAGTCTCATCAATTCACCAGTTCAGGGAATTCTGCCCCTGCATCTGAAAAACCTATGCATGCCATTACTGTACCAACACAAGGGTAGGACAGAACTGCAAATGAACCAAGTTTTTGGAAAAGAAATGAATTTTAAAAGTTATAAGGCACAAAATTCAGTTCCACAGGCAAAAATCCATTAAGAGATATCATTTCTTATTCCTTCAGCTATGCTACAACACAGAACAATTTAGCCACTTTGCTGTTAACAGCAACAGCTGAATACAACTCTCTTAAAATTGTAATTCCTCTCCCCAGTGTTTCCCTGCTAGGCACTCCCTTCTTCCCCAGCCTCAAACTGGCTTTGAGGCTTTGCCGCTGGCAAAGCCCTTCCACACAAATCCAGTGGCAGACCTAAGATTTGATTTCTTCAACATAATCACTCTTCACTCATGCTCTGTTAGACATATCTTCAAAATACTGAATATTACCAACCAGCAAATTGCAAATGCTGATGGTGCAGAGAGTCTTGAGATATTGCCAAACTACACTATGTGGCATATTAAAATGCAAAGTTGACTGCAACTAAAAACTTTCCAGTTCTTTTTAGAAGCTTTCACATCATCTCAGAATTAAATTTTATGACCAGCTACTTGTGCTCTTCTGGCATATCTCCAATTTGCCAATGTCTCATTATCATCCTATTACTTCACCAAGACCAACTCGCTGCTTCTGTCTGCTACTTCTTTCTGACAGCTTTGGGTCAAACACCCAGGAATGACAATAGTAGTATAACCTCATTATCAGTGGTTACATTATTATCTTCTGTATCTCCCAAGATACACCCACAGCAGGTAGAAAGCTGGTAAAAGCATGTCCAGCAGAAAACTTATGCAGCAGAACAGCCAATTCATTTGTTCAGCTTGGAGAAGAGAAGGCTGAGGGGTGACTTCATGGCAATCTGCAACTTCCTCAAGGGGCAGATGGAGGGGGAGGGTGCTGATCTCCTCTCTCTGGTGACCAGTGCACAGGAAATGGAATGAGCTGCACCAAGTTCAGATTCGGTATCAGAAAAAGCTTCTTCGCTGAGAGGGGGGTTGGTCACTGGAACAGGCTCCCTAGGGCAGCGGTCATGGCACCAAGCTTGTCACAGTTCAAGGAGTGCCTGGACGACACTCTTGGCCATATAGTTTAGTTTTAGGTAGTCCGGAGAGGAGCAGGGAGTTGGACTAAGTGATCCTCATGTGTCCCTTCCAACTTGAGATATTCTATGATAATTAATCTACGTTGAATTAGAACATTTCTTTCAGTAATGGTGGCCATAGGTTCCAGTTTTTAGCCACCACTGAAGTAACTATCCCTTTGCTATTAGACTCGAAGACCCACATGGAGCATTAGAAGGAGAACGAGCTTCCGCAAGTCCCAGGCTGCAGGGAGTGCTCGGGGTGTACCACTGGGGCGTTTAGCCTTCTGGCCTGCAGGAGGCGTGCAGTTGTCCACTAGCTGGGCTACACCGTGAAAGAGCTCCAGGAGGAAGTCACCCTGCATAGCATCAAAAAGCATAAAAGATCAGCTAGATCTCTTCTGAGACTCCGAACATTCAAGCTGCGGCAGAGAGGCACAAACAACCCGTGCCAATGAAGCTGATCAGTCAAAACTCCTATTATAATGAAGGCTGGAAGGTGGTGAGCGCCCACATCAGGAGGAAGGATCCTGCCCCACCAATGACTTGCAGTTACACAGTATGTTCACTGTCTTCATACCTGATGAGAAGCTGGAAGTGCTGTCCCACTTGTCCCATGGAGCATCTCTGATAGCTTGGCATGACCCATTCAGGACCAGTAGAAGGAAGCAGGAAGCGATAGTGGTAAAAGACTCCCTGCTGCAGGGGATGAAGATCCCCATGATGTCTTTTAGAGAAGTTTGCTGCATGTTGGGGTGTCATATTTGGGCTATTGTGGAAAAGCTACCAAGGCACATCTAGCCCTCTGATTACTACCCTCTGCTGCTCTTCCATGTATGCACTAATGACTTTGTTGGGGTTACCTGAGAAGTATTGAGTGTGACTACAGAGCTCTGGGGGTGGCAGTCTGGGAAACAGGTGATGCTCTCAATCCTCCTGGGGAGGGCAAGGGTCTCAGGAGGACCTGATGCGGGTTAACAACTGGTTGTACAGCTGGTGTCAGCTGCAGGTTTTGTTTTTTACAGCCATAGGATCTTCTCTGAGTTGACCCTCAAAGACTTGAAAAGCTACTTGAAAGAAACGGGATGCATTTCCTAAATGGGGAAAACTAACTTTGCAAACAGGCTAGCTAAAGTATTTTTAGGGAGAGTTTTAAAGTAGAAATTATAGAGAAGGTAGCGATTCCTCAACAAACAAGGAAATTGTGTAGGCAAGCCTCACAGTGATGGAAACAGAAAGGATAAAGCAATCAAAAAAACCAGAGGTGAAGTGACAACAGGCATGTGAAAAAGGAGGTACCTGCAGAGCAATCTAACGGGGAAGGCTTTTAATCCTATACTGGCCTTGGTCCTCACAGACAGCTCTACCCACCCTGATATCTGCTGGCTGATGCCTTTGTGAGGCCAATTTTTATTATCTTTGGACAGTGAGAGAGGTTGCTGAAGACTAAAAGAAAGCAAATGTTACTCCTGTCTGAAGGGCAAGATCCAGGAAACTGCAGGTCAGCCAACTTCACCTCAATCGCTGGTAAGGTAGTAGATAAAATCCCCATGAAAAACATTTCCAAACACATGAAGGATGAGAAGGTGATTTCGAATAGTCATGTGGATCTACAAAAGGGATCATGCTTGACCAACTTGGTGGCCTTCTACAGTGACCTGACTAGCTTGGTGGATGAGGGGAGAGTGGTGGATGTTGTTTACCTCAGCTTTAGAAAGGCTTCTGACAGTGTCTCTGCCTCTCATAACATCCCCCCTAGACACTTATTTCACTTTCTTTGATAGTTAAACTTTAAAATTCACATTTACAATTAAATACCATATCAATGTGCTATAAAGGAACTACATATATTTACTGTGTTGAAGAAAGACCACACTGCTTCTTCAGACTCAGCCTTTATATGACTTAACAGGATTATTAACAAACATGGGTCTTATTTATGTAAAAACACTGTGTTTCTCCTCAAAATATGAAGCAGCACCTTGCCACCATGTCACTATCAATCTATCAGTATTATGAAGAGCACTCACACAGTACCCAGATTAAGTATAGTATCTGTAACATTTTAAATACAGGCAAAGGAGGCATTTATATTAAAGGATTAAAGTTATTCCTTCTTAAACACTCCTCAGAAATTCTCCTACTACAGTAAAACTCCGCACATGCACAGTTAAGATCTGTGGTTACAAGCCATTGTGCATTTATTGCTTTTGTGGTAACAAAAAGCTTTTACCCTAACAGCACACCAAGTATCCAGAAAACAGTGAACTCTCACTCACACAAGGACACAATTTAAAAATCTAACATTGCTTTCAGAGTGTCACACTACAAAAATTGCATTGTTATCCTACATGGCTTCAGCTGCGAGGCCTGCCTATTTTATTTTCCACGCTAACAGCAACTTGAAAACTGTATTGATCTTACTCTCCAATTTAAATGTTTGGGTGCGGTGTTTCAACTTCTGAAAGCAAGTTCACCATTTAAGTCAGCTGAGAAAGCCTTAAGAAGTGATCAACCAACCACTGGTGACTCAAAGCTTATCATCACCGACCTTTTGGTTTTGGCAGACAAGCAGAATATGTATTGAACTGTAGCCTCAAGAATAAAACAGCATAAAGTCAACTGCATATACTTCACTCACATCAGCCATTTGCCATCTCAAACACCAACTATGACTAGGATCATTTTCCACAATCTTTCTTTTTAAACTAAACTATACAAACACACACACATACAAACCTTTAAAATGTAAAATTGTAATTACATTGTTTCATTCAAAGACTTCACCATAAGCTATTGCAAATGGTAGCATGTTCTCCACGACCACCATAGACAAAAGAAATTCTCAAACACACAATACTAAGAAACATTCTGTTCCTTCAGGACACTCAAGTCATTCACATTATCCAAACTAAATTTATCTACCTTGCTGCTATATTTGTGGTTTACATCTTGACTGACTGAGTACTTGTCAGAATGCTGTAATTCAGCTGCCCCGAGTTATTTAAAAAAAAAAAAAAAAAAAAAAAAAAAAAAGCCAAAACCTGAAGTTGGTCCCCATGAGGAATCATCAGATGATGCTAAAAAGAACCCATTTTTCTGTACTTTTGTACTGAATTCAGGCCATCGCCACATTGATTCCACATTCATTAAGGTGCCTTACCACAAAAACCTAGTCCATAATTTGGAAAACCAAAGGATTCAGTTAAAGATACATGCCCCAAACCATCACCATCACAATAATGTTAAGAGTAATAATCAAGTTTCATAATATTCCTGCCCATGAGGTCCCCTAAGTCCCACTGACTTACTCATTTTTACTTCAAGTCATGCCACAGAATGCTGTGCTTAATGACAAGCATAGTTTAGTTATATTCCTGAGGAAGAGGTTAGACAGGATACACCACAAAAACAGACCAAGTGCACAGTTCAGTCTTGCATCATAATCTCCATCAAAATGTTTTTAAAAAAAAGAAAGAAACAAAAAGCTACTTTCTCTGTTTATTAAAAAGCAAGCAGGTCTGTGGCCTTTTTATCCCCCTTGGTTTCTCTGCCCCTACATTTCTTCCCATGTCTGTGCTCATTGAACCCGCGCTCTTCACAGCAAGTGTAATTCATTTAGGAAGCTGGTGTTTCAATACTACATGGTGATGAGAAGCTGAATAAATACTTTCCACTGGGTTTTAATATGAAAGAAAAAAATTCCAGATTTCCTAATCTAGACATCAATTTTGTAAGTGACTCCTCAGAGAATCTGTCCAGAACTGAAGGAACTAGAGCAAAGGTTACAATACACACTGATAAAACAAGCAACAGTAATCAGCAATAACCTATGGGCATTTTAAAAGAACTCAAGGTTAAACAGCTGAATAGGAATAACAGTGGATAAACTCTCATTCAACAGTTCCTTGTATTTAGGAACTCTGCAGTTCAGGACTACAAATGGCAAATGTGAAACAACTCTTAAAAATCTAAATCTGCAACAAATAAAACTGTTAATGTAAGCAGAAACTATAATTAAAAACACTTACAAAATATGTAATTACACAAGAAGAACTTGCATGGCTTTTGCAAGAGGAAACCCTGCTTTTCAAAACTATTTCAGATCTCTGAAAGATTCAACAAACATGCAAATGAAGGTGCTATAGCTGTCAAAAATCAACTTGGGTTTTCCAAAAGACTTTTAAAAAAATTCCTTACCAAAAGATTACTAAGAAAGTAAGCAGCCTTGGCATTAGGAAGGGTCCTTATGAGAATAGGAAAAAACACACTAGCCAAGTCTTGCTCATTTGAATACTATATTTGAAAGAGGAAGGTGGAAGCCACAATCAGATGTCCTGGTTTCAGCTGTAAGTTATTTTTCTTCCTAGTAGCTGGCACAGGGCTGTGTTTTGGTTTTAGTCTGAGAACACTGCTGAGAACACATTGATGTGTTAGTTGCTGCTGAGCAGTGCTTACCCTGATCAAGGACTTTTCAGTCTCTTATGCTCTGCCAGGGACAAGGGGAAGCTGGGAGGGAGCAGGGACAGGACTCCTGACTCAAACTAGCCAAAGGGGTATTCCATACTGCAGGACATCATACCTGGTATATAAATAGAGGGGAGTAACCAGAAGGGTCTGATCACTGTTCAGGTCCAGCTTGGTATCAGTCGACAGGTGGTGAGCAACTGCACTGTGCCTCACTGCTGTTTTCTGAGCTTTCATTCCTTGTTTTGTTGTTTCCTATTATTATCATTACTGTTGATATTCTTATTATTATTGCTATATTGCACTTTAATTAACTGTTCTTATCTCGACCTGTTGGTTTTATTATTTCAATTCTCCTCCCCATTCCACTGGCGGCAGGGGGAAGAGGGAAGTGAGCAAGCAGCTGTGTGGTGCTGAGTTACCAGCTGGGCTTAAACCATGACACCAAAGTAAAATAAAAGGTAGTGCTTCCTACCCAGGGTTTGTAGGCTTGAGGTGTCATCTTGCCAGCCATTTGTTCAAAATACGAAAACTTTACATAGGTTCAAGGGGGACTGGCCAAATTGCCAGAAAGGAAAATAAAAATCTACTGGTGCATAGTAAATAAATAGAAAACCACATCTAGCTCAAGAAGTCCCTTGAGCTAAAACTCACTGGAGAAAAAGAGAGCAGCAAAAAGGGAGGTGTCATGCATCTGTGTGGTTTTCATCTTTGAGCATCAACTATTGCCCATGACTATTTGTTTTTAACAGGTAACATTCACAGATGTTATGACCTCCATGATACATGTGTTTTTTGATGACCTTAACAAAAAATAAGCCCCTGAACTCTGACCCTTCATGGAAACTACAACTACACTGTTAGTAAAATTACATGTTTTCTACTTAACAATCAACAGAAATGGATAAAATCAATATAGACAACGGAAAACTATCTTTAGTAGTTTTGTACAAACTTTTCAGTTCAAGAATAACTGATTTACTGCCAACACACTCCATTAAAAGGACACAGATACACAGACATATCATAGAATCACAGAATGGTTTGGGTTAGAAGAAGCCTTAAAGATCACCTAGTTCCAGCCCCCTGCCACGGATAAGGACACCTTCCACTAGACCAAGTTGCCCAAAGTCCAGCCTGGCCTTGAACACTGCCAGGGATGAGGCATACAATCAGGTTCTATCATTCAGCATAGAGCATACAATCAGGTTACAACATACTCCTGTGCGCCCAAAAGTCACTATCACCTCACCCCCCTCTCCCCACCTCACTCTCGCAGACGCGAGGTCACATTTTCCACCCGTGCAGGAGTGACAGAAGCAGGCTCTGCTTGGAAAAGGGAGGCCTGGTGACAATTCACATGCCTGGTGACAAGCACAGATTTTAAAAAACAAAACCACAAAACCCAAAACAAAATAAAAACCCCACACACTTCACAGGAGCTCACTGCCAGCCTCTGTAATCCCCCCCAAAGCCTCCTCACTCTCCTGCTACCCAACACCTTCGCAGCAGAGCCCGGCCAAAGCGGTTTCCCCGCCCAGCCGCAGGGACGGCGGCTTCCGGAGGTGAAACGGATAACGAATGCCCGAAACTCTGACCCACAGCCAACTCCGCCGCCCAGGTACGGTCGCATATTCAGACATATGTGTGTGTATCTCGACATATGTACGACACAGAGGGGCACAGCCCGCCTCACACACATGCCAGCGAGTTGCCGGCTAAACTCCAGCCTCCACCTCAGCCTATGAGGACCATTTCTTCCCAGACAAGCCGCCGGCCCCTGTCTGGCCCGTTGCTAAGTAACAAGCCCCGTTCGCCCCCCGCCTCGCCACCGTCACGACGCACCGCCCCGGGCCCTCAGCGCAGCCTCCCGCACACCGGGGCGGAGCGAGAGTTGTCGGGCCTGGCGGACCCTCCGCCTTTCTCCCCGCGTCACCTGCAGCGCCCGCACTCCGGCCGCCGCTCGCAGCGCTCCACCGGCAGCTCCCACAGACCCGCGCAGCCCTCTCCCTCCTCGTCCAAGACTGGGGCTGTGGCCGGGGCCGCCACGCTACCCCCTTCCATGCTGGAGGCAGGAACAGCCCGTCTCCAGCAGGGGGCGCCGGCAGGCAGCAAAGCCCGCTGCCCAGGCCGCGGTGAGGCAGCCCCGCCCTTTCGCGGGGTTTCGTCCAATCAGGGCGCGGGGAGCCGGACATCCGGCCTGTTGGGGAGCGCGTGGCCAGTAGGGGGTGTTGTTGGCGCACATCCTTCTTGGTGTCTGGCTCTTCCGTTCTCCGATTTGCTTCCGTCGCCCGGGGCGGGGAGCCGTCCGCGGGACAGGCCCGGGAGCTCGGGGTCTCCTCCGCCGTTACCCGGAGGGGTGCCGGAGGCTGTAGGCTGCGGAAGCGGCCCTAGCACCTCGCCTGTCACGGCGGCGGGTCTGGCCTAACGCCTCACGGCAGGCCTCGGCCTCCCCCGCGGGGCAGCTACGGCGCAGCCCGGCCTGCTTGGCCCGGCCCCGCAGAAGCGGGGTACAGGCTGGGGGTCCAGCCGGAGCGTAGCTCGGAGTTTGTGGGTATCAGCCTTTTTTTCAAGGAGGGGGTGCGAGAAAACCCAGCAGAGGACTGAAGGCACCGGGTGGCTGTGTGGTGTTATGTGTGTGGGGGAGAGAAAGGGTCCCAAAAAACCTCCCCTGCAGGTTGTTGTGTATATATGTGACCGTTTTAATTGCTATTTTACTTGGTTTTGAGTGGAGGTTTGGAACTTCCAGGGCCATAGGTGACCTTTACACTGGAATCCACGCAACTACAGGAGAGACTGCTGCACAAGCCATGCTGGCAGGAGGGCTTAAAGTAACATCGTCTCTTCGCAGTCTTTTTCAATCTCAGTAGAGTCTGCTCTTCAGAAATGAACTGTAGATACAGACTATGATTTAGGTGTGTTAGGCCATATGCAGTAATATACTGGAGTCTATTATGCAGCAAAATGAAATTCAGCGCCAGGCTTCAGTTCCTCTTAGAAATGTACTGAAACACAGTGACTAGGGAATCTGCAGAAGAGACCCTCTCCTGAAATTAGCAACTGCAGATGAGTCGGCCAGTTGTGTTATCTCATTTTCTGTTCTGCATCCAAAATAAAATATATTGTGTTCACATACTTAAAATCTTCTGAGCCATTTGATGTTTAGGCCTAACAGCACTAGCACCATGCACAGTATTGTTTAGGTTTTGTATTTTACTACTGTAGTTTGTAGCTCAAGCTACAAATGAATTTGTTCCCCTGTATAGCAACTAGAATGCATTTTAGTCGCAAGATTAAAAATATTAGACCAGTGATTCTGAATCTGGCTGTAAAATTACACAATATAAATGCAAAAAAGGAAAAAAAAAGACGAAAAAAAGACAAAAGGAAAATACTGGTAGACAAATTTTAAATTACAAAGTTATTTATGGCTAGTATTGTATATCACCTAACTTAGGACGGGGGGTGCAGTGAGTGGGAAGACTTTTCTATTAAGCCAAAAATCCCTTCATTAGATAAATTGGTATAAATTACACAAAGTTCATTTAGGCTGATTATTAGAAGTAACACAGTTGTAGTGGACAGGAGTACTGATGACTTAATCCAGGGTAACCTTTCTGCTTTCACCTTACTGAAAGGAGTCCCTAGGCAGTGCTAATGACAGGAACACAGGTGTGCCTTCACAGCTTCCCATGAAAGTCTTCAAAGAGCGAGTTTTTTATGTGGTCTGGTAAGAACAATCAGCTTCAGTCATAAGCTTAAAAGTAAACTATTGCAAACCATTGTGGACTACACAAAAGAAGACTGATCTGCAGCTAGATGCCTAAAATAAATGTAGTAATGACATGAAGTAATCTGGTTGTTAGGGAATAGGCAACTGTAGCAGGGAATAGCTAGAGGCTACCCAGAGCACACTATAGCTCTTCTCTAAACATATCTGAAGAGTAAAGTGAGCAGTTAAACTGAAGGAAAACATTATCATGGCATCAGGTTAGGGTAAACTGCCCATGACTAAAATGCAGGCTTGAAAATAAGGGTTCCAGTTATCAGAACATTGCTAACAACAAAAGCAGAAAGGGATTAAAAGACAGCTCAACCCTACAGTTTCTTGGAACAGAGCTACTATTTGCTGTATGCATGTTGATCCAGAGCTTAACAGACCAGCAACTTCTTTCACTACAGGCCAGTAAAGTACAAATCTTACACTAAGTACTCTTAAAAAAATTTTGAAAGCCTGATATTTAGGCCAAGAAGTCTTAAACAACAGAACAAGCTTAAGAGAAATGCCTGAATATTGAAGATTGAGGCAAAAAATAAAATAGTTTTATGGCAGATCTTGGTAATCTTTTGCAGGCTAAACCTGAGGTACTCCCAGCATCTCTTTGGACCAGTGTTTTTAATTTGTAAATTTACAGACCTAAATGATGGTGTGACTGGGAGCTTCTTACTTGCATTTAATATCTTTTGACATACTGCACTTCCCTTTTTTGGGATTATGAATGATCACATGTTTAGTGACTAGCTGTAGGCTCACTGTAGTATGGAAAGTCCATTAAATTTTATGGAAAGTACCTGCGGGAGATGGCATAGAAAAAGTTAACAAAATGAATCCAGGCTTTATCACTCTGGTTCGGCCTGAGCCCTGGGAACATGGAAGAAAACACCAAGGCCTCAGGCCTGGGAACATCAAAGAAAACACCAGGTGCTAATGGCCTAATTGGCCTGAGCCTTGGGAACTGTGAAGAAAATAATGAATGGGAAAGATCAGTTAGCAAGACAAAGTGGGCTGTTTGTAAGATAAAGCAGGATGTGCTGCAATCCTGAAATGCTTTGCTAAATTGGGATGAGAAGGGAGTGAAACAGTGGAAAGTTACTGCTTAGCACTTGGGAGACTATATAAGAGATGTGTGACTCTAAATAAATGGCTTCTACTTGATTCACATTGGATTGCACGGGGTCCGTTCGCTCATCCCTGCAAGTACCATTCCTCTGCAAGTCAAGTCTTTTCAGCATCTTCACATAAACTGTTTCTCCTTTATTCTTGGGTAAGCCCGTGTTACGTAAGAACAAGTTTCATTTCTTGCTATTAAAAGTGGTGTATCCAGAAAAGTCTTGTGTGTCCCCACCCTGAGAAGTTCAAATTTAATATATATTTGTTTTAAGAGATAGAAGGAAGCTGTCAGAATGGCAGTTCTCAAACAAGCAATATTCAAATAGTAGCTGTAGTTCCCCAGCAGCTTTAGCCAGTTTAATTCAAAGTGCCATGTTTCTAGACCCTGGCTTGACTCATGATTTAAAATACCAACTAAGTAATTAAAAATCCTGCTGGATTTGTGATGTTTTTGTTTGTTTGTTTTTACAAAAGTGATACCCTCATACAGAGTGTGCTTTCATGGCAGCTCACAAATGTTGAATTCAGGCCAGTTGTGATTCTTTCCTGTCCACCCCCGTGCTTGACCATACACTCAGGGGGTAGATCCAAAAGCCAGTGTTAAGCTGGATGAACTGCCTGAACGGCCTCACTGCAGTGTCACTGGTGTCATCAAAAGGTGTAGGCTGTGGAAGTAGAGTCTGAGCTAGAAGCTTGGAAGTCATGAGATGCTAAGCTGGTGTTTCAGCCCACTGCAAGGGAGCCTAGATTGCTGAGTAGCACTGAAGATCGTGAGCTGAGGGCAAACAAGGTTGGTGGCAGGTGCACTAGGAGATGTTCCTATGAAGGCTGCAGTGAAAAAATAAGAGATAATGGTTTGTTTTGTTTTCCTGTATTTCTGCCTCAATTCTTCAAAACAGAAGACAGACAACTTGCTATTTATATGGAAGAATGGCATTAACAAAGCACCTAAGCTGGTGTGTGTCAGCAGAAGCCTCTTTGCAGATGTGGTAGCCAGTGTACTAGATAAGGGGGTTCATGAGTAATGTTGGTAAATACCACTATGAGTGGCAATGGAGCTCTGTGCAAGCCAAGTTTGGGGTATCTGAACTTAAAACCAGGAGGTGCTGTGTCTGGGGAAGCTGGCCAAAACACTACAGCTCCAGCCTCCCACCAAGACCCTGCTAGAGGTGCTGTATTTTTCCACATGCACATTGATGATGTAAGGGAAAAAGCTGTTCCTGACTGTCTCTGTTCTAGAAGATGCCATGCTATAATTGATTTACAGCACAAAAGCTGAGAGTAAGACATCCTAGCTTGCTTGTTTGCCTGGACAGCTAAGGATTATAGATAAGAGGAAACAAATCGAAAAAAAAACCCACACAAAACAAACCCCCCCCCCCCCACAAAAAAAAAAAAAAAAAAAAACACACAAAAAAAAAAAACAAAAAAAAAAAAAAAAAAAAAAACAAAAAAAAAAAAAAAAAAAAAAAAACACAAAAAAAAAACAAACAGAAAATAAACGAAAAACAAACCCAAAGAAAACCTACCCCCCCCCCCCAAAAAAAAAAAAAGAAAAGAAACCCCCTCAAAAAAACAAAACCAAACAAAATTAAAAACACCACCCAAAAAAAACAAAAAACAAAAACCCACAGTAATAAGGTTTTAGCCATCCAGTACCAAAAAATTGATTGCATGGTATAAACACTGTAGCAGTGATGCACAGTGCATAATGTCTCCTAACCTGTTGAACCTGTTGGCTTCAGACATTACTTGAGACATTCTATTTAAAGTCTTTGAATTTGGCCATCATTTATGATAACTTACTGTTCTGTTGACAGGGTACACAACAAAACAACCACACACTAGTATCCTAGAATAGCTAGAGTTGGAAAGGACCTTAAGATCATTCAGTCCCAGCTGTCCTGCCATGGGCAGGGACTTCTCACGCTAGACCATGTCACCCAAGGCTCTGTCCAACCTGGCCTTGAACACTGCCAGGGACAGAACATTTACCGTTTCTTTGAGCAGCCTGTTCCAGTGCCTCAGCACCCTCATAGCAAAGAGCTTCTTCCTTATCTCTGTCTTGAATTTCCCCTGTTTCAGTTTCAGTTTGAACCCATTCCCCTTGTCCTATCACTACTATCATTGGCTGTATAACATGCCCAGTTTATGAAACAAGCACACTAATGCGAATCAGGTATATATCTCTCTATATGTAGTAAATAAATACAATAAGGCAAATCATATGTATATATATATATATATGTAAGGCACAGAAGAAAATTAGCAATTCATCAAATGATTGCTGCATAGAGAGACAAAGATTAAAAAGAAAAGCATCACCAATTGCAACTGAATCATGATCCAGGCCCACACTTCCAGGAGCGTGACAGTTGGAAGGAGTCTAAGGCAATTGGGAAAACTCCTTCGTGGTGTGTCCAGCCACAGGTGAGGCTTCGGATTTGGCTACAAGAGGGTCTTGCTTTTGTACCCTTAGAAAACAACCAGTTTTATGCCAGATCTGTAATTGTTTGCTCCTTGGGCTGTGCAGTTTCTCATGATCTTTGTTGTCCACTCTGAGGGCGTTGGCCAGGTGCCAGAATGTGGCCAAGTATGAAGGTCATAGAACAGCTGCGCGCCTATGCTTTCCTGCCTCTTTCTGACAGTCACAATGAACATAAATATATATACCTTACCAAATACACTTTGACAAAACCATGCTTTGTTATGTCTCTCAGTCATGAGAGGGAATCAGCTCTCAGCTAGGTTCTGATCCATTACACTTACTGCTTTGTAAGTACTGATAACAAGTTACTTGAAAAACATAGAATTAATTTCAGACAATTTATTCACTACAGAGTGAAACAGCAGGAGTGACAGAAACAGTCTGCATGTTGCTTAATCTTCATCTGCATTTATGTATTGATATAAGAACTAAAATTTGTGCAATCATGTCCAAAATGCTTGAAGTGATTTTGTGTTCATTCTTGTCTGATGAAAATTCTTTTTCAGTGCTAACTGCTGTTCTTTAGCGCCTCTTGTTTACAGTGTTCACTGAAAGAGAGACCCTTTCCAAAACATCATTTTCTTCTCAGGATCACAGGATTTTTATTGGGAGTTAATAATGTTCATCCTTTAAAAATTGTTTTCCCTACACCCTTGAGATACCCTGTGAGAAAGCACTGTTGAAAACTATTTCTATGTGAGGAAATAGCTCAAAGTAACTGTTCCGTCCCAGCTGTCTCATGCTAACTTCCATATATGTGCCTTTATTTTTGGTTAAAACTACACAAATGAGTTACTGTGAAATAATGAGCGTCTGACTTTCAAGGTAACTACTGCATCACAAGACTGCCGGTGTGCATGTTTGCACATGCTCTTCGTACCAGGAAGTCTTCTTCTTCTTTCTCCCTTTCACTTCAGGATAATTACATGTCATTCTCAAAAGTAATAGTGTAGACAATACATATCATGAGTAAACCTGTATTTCTTTACTCAGTCTTACAACACTGAAACCTTTTTAGGAATCTGCATTGGAATGAATTTCCACTGAGTTAGATAAAGGTACTTACATTGTAGTATTTTTCTTCCAAGAAGATGAAAAGTGCTGAGGCAGGACAAATATCAATACAGAGTGCAGCTTTGCTTTCAAAGTATTAGCCAGGTTAGGCTAAGTGAGTTACATACTTTAGTCCCATTTTGAAGCAATAATCTCTTAGGAGGCTGAAGGTTGATCTGCAATTAGGGATATCAAGGACAACAGGAAGTGCTTCTTATAGGTATGTCACCAACAAAAGACAGACTAGGGACAACTTGGGCCCTCTCCAGAAGCTATCAGAACTGGCTACCCTTGTTTGGGAGAAGGCTGAGGTTCTCAATTACTTCGTTGCCTCAGTCTTCACTGGCAAATGCTCTGACCACACCACCCAAGTCTTGGAAGGCAGATGCGGGGACTGTGAGAACAAAGACCTTAGGCCCACTGCAGGAGAGGATCAGGTTCGAGATCATCTTAAGGACCCGAACATGCACAACAAGTCCATGTGACCCAATGAAATCCATCTGCGGGTCCTGAAGGAGCTGCCAAATGAAGTTGCTAAGCCACTATCCATCATATGTGAAAAGTCATGGCAGTCAAGTGAAGTTCCCGACAACTGGAAAAATGGAAATATAACCCCCATTTTCAAGAAGGGGAAAATGGAAGACCTGGGAAGCTACAGACCAGTCAGTCTCGCCTCTGTGCCTGGCAAAATCTTGGAGCAGATTCTCCTGGAAGGCATGCTAAGGCACATGAAAAACAGCAAGGTGCTTGGTGACACCCATCATGGCTTCACTAAGGGGAAATCCTGCCTGACCAATTTGGTGGCTTTCTGCAATGGGGCTACAGAACTGATGGATGAAGCAAAGCAGTTGATGTCATCTGCCTGGACTTGGACAAAGCATTTGACGCTGTCCTGCACAACATCCTTGTCTCTAAACAGGAGAGACATGGATTTGGTGAACAGACTACTTGGTTTATGAAGAAGAGGCTGGATGGCTGCACGCAAAGTGTTGTGGTCAATGGCTCAATGTCCAATTGGAGTGATGTTCCTGAGTGGTCAGTGTTGGGACTGATCCTGTTCAACATCTTTGTCAGTCACATGGACAGTGGGATTGAGTGCGCCCTCAGCAAGTTTGCCGATGACTCCGAGTTGTGTGGTTCGGTTGATACGCTGGAGGGAAGGAATGCCATCCAGAGGGACCTTGACACGCTTGTGAGGTGGGCT
>WYDI02010971.1:0-13498 GCA_009867235.2 Psittacus erithacus | reverse complement strand
GCAAGCTGGCATTAGAGCACACTGTTTGCTCCATTCACTGGGAACTCCATTCACTTCATTCCCATTGTAAAATCTGCATGGACAGACCTTCATTTTCCATAACTTGACGAAGGTTCTCAAGTGCCATAGATAGGAGAAAAGCATAAAGATCACCCTTTTATCAATACACAGAGTTCAAGTGGGATTGGTTCCCCTCTTGAGGTCCAAGATCCCACAGCTCCTTCTATAGGACCTACCACTGATGAAAAGGATCGGTATCTGCTGCAATCAGTAGTACAGAGAATGTGAGGGACAGATTACTTTCTTTTTTATGAGGTGCCCTGCATTTCTGTTAGAAGCTGGAAAGGATGAATTCTGTTCAGTGTATTTGGGTACTTACTGTACCTGACCTCATGCATCTGAAGTGGTCTCTGGTGTGACAAGATATAACTGAAAGAGATGATTCAAAAACCAGTTTTGCGTGTGTATATCAGATCGTGCTATATTGTCTACAGATTTCTCCACCATCAAGCCATTTTTCTTTTTCTTTATCCTTTTTTTTTAAATTAGTAATATTGACTCCTTTTTCTTTGTTGATTGACTTTAGTTTGCAATTTTACTCTGGGAATTGAAGCAAAATAGTTTCTTCCTGAAGTTGGGTGAAATTTTGTGAAATTCAGTCTGGCATTTCGCAATCTAGATTTTGATTAATTTGTTTACTCTTCGCTTCAGTTTTGAGAGTATTCTGTAGACGCATGCCAAAAAAAAGATTTTAGTCTCTTCTGGAAAAGTTGGTTTGTCCTGCTTTCCTCTTAAGAACGGTCCTATTTATATGATGAAATACTACCAATTAGATAGCCCTAGAGATTCAGCAGCGCCTATGATGAAAAGCTGGCTGATAGCTGTGTATCAGTTCCGAGTGATTTACTGCATAGATTCATAGCTTTGGAGGTGGCAAGTACATGTCTGAGTTGCAATAATCTGCACATCCCATGTTGTTTTATGGAGGAGGCTTTGCAGGTAAAAGTTCTTATGGACTAACTTGAAATCAACAGGTGCATTGTATTAGGCTAGTGACAGTAACCTGAACACTCACAAATATTTGACAGTTCAGTCTGCAAAGGTAAACATACTCCTTTCATATACTGGCGTTGTTTGCATTCCCATTGGATTATGGCAGTGCTGGTGCTTGCTCCTTTTTCTGAAGATTTACTTTTATAAGTATTGAATTTCTTGATTATTACTGTTTTCACTGATATTTACCTATGGACATACAAATGCCTGGTATTCCGTGGTGTTATGAATGGTAGTTAAAACTTAATATTCCATCTGCTTGGCAACTTGTATGTCCACTAATCTAGATAATTATTCATAAACTTAGTCTCATGTTTTATTACGCCTAATGTTTAGTTTTAATAATCTGAAATTTGGTTTACTAGAGCCACATTTGCCTACATTCACAAAGTAAGTACTATGAGTTGCTTTCATTACTTCCTCACTGAAAAAAGTATTAACATTTATGTGTAACAAAATGAGGCCCTCGTAACAAGGGTGAAGGTTAGTCATTCTCTTCCCCTGTAAAGGATTGATTCGTGATATTAGATAATACTAGGACATACTTCACACAAGATCTTCATTTCCACAGAAAAAATTCACAGGCAGTGGAGTTGGGAATCAGAAAGGCCGCTTTCACTGTAGTATTTTTACATTGGCAGGGGAATATGCATGAGCACTAACAAGTATACTGGAGAGGTGAGGAGCCTGGATTAAGATAAGCTAAAACACCTCCTGTGTTTCTGCTGGGAGAGAGGTGAATTTCTAACAAGTTGTGAGTTTATATGTTTGTAGCATATGTGTCTGTGCACACACGTCTATCCATAAATATTCTCTCACATTCCTGTATATATTTAGTTTACTGCTGAAATTATGTATTGTTCAGTAGGTGCAGCCGTTAACTTAGTTCCATTTTATTCTTTTCTGGGAAGAAGGATGGATTTGAAAAACAATGGGAATTGCAGTGTAGAATTCTGTTAGCACGAAATAAAAATACAAATGGTGTTAAAAATAAACTTGTAAAAATAATATTCAGAATACCGAAATGATCAAAATGAATCATGTGAGGAACTGATGCAAAATGCAGGTATTGCAGAATCCAAATTATTATATTCATGGGGATCATAATAATTTAATTCTAGATATATACACGCTATAGTGTATATAGCCTAAAATGTATTGCAGGTTTACAACTGACTAGCTGTTTTATGTGGCAGAATGTAGTCTTTGCATATTTATTAAAATTATTCATAACTGGTGCTGCCTACATGAACTGCTCTATTCTTATGTCTTGCTTCAGTACATTATCTGAACCATTTTCTCATGACACTGTAATGGAAATTTGTCTAAATTTTAGAGTGATCTATGGGGCATTTTCCAAAACTTCCATCAGCGTCTCTTAAAAACATGTATTTGCAGTTTACATTTAACAATGCTTTCAAAGGGTTTAGTAGCAATAAATATTTTCTATATATAATTGTTTGCTGCTTTTGTTAAAAAAAAAAAAAAAAAAAGGTTCTATTTAGGTGAAAAAGGGATATACATTGAAAAAACTTAGAATAGGCATTTAATTAAATTTTCTGTGCTTATCCATTCTCCAGCTTCTTTTAACAGATATTATAGGATGGCGAAACATGTTCACAGTGTGGTTTTATAACCTTTCCCACAGATATCCCAGCAAAATTATAAAAATCAATTATATACCTACAGTGTGTGTGGTGCCCCACCTTTGTTCCCCCAGATTGGTCATGGCAACAAGGCCCTTTTTCCAAGGGCGGGTGTGTGACGGGGGAAGCAGGATGGGAAGGTTTTCAGGCTTTCTGCCAATCTGATATGCAGTTAGAGTGACTATAAAATACTCATAGTTGCTTTATCTGGTGGCAGTTGTACAAACGATTGGCTAATTTGTGTATACAGGTACGGCATCATTATTTCCAATAGAATTCAAACAGAAGTCTGCCTGTACCAATATCCAGAAATAAGCTGAGATTGTAAATCTTGTGTATCTTATTTTGTCAGCCTTATTTGGGTTTTTTTTTTTTAATTTGGAAGAGCACAAGAAGAAAAAGTTTAGTTTTCAGAAAGAAAAATTTAGCTTAAAACATTTCCACATTAGGAGTGTAGTTATAAGTTGTTTGAAGCTTGTGTAGAGTCATAGAATGATTTGTGTTGGAAGGGAGCTTAAAGGTCATCTAGTTCCAACCCCCCTGCCATAGGCAGGGGCCCTTCCCACTAGACCAGCTTGCGCAAAGCTCTGTCCAGCCTGGCCTTGAACACTGCCAGATGTTCTTAAAAAGAAATGTAAAAAAGTGTAAAGCTGAAGAAGCGTGATACTGTAGCTGGAATGTTTGGCTTTATGGTGGGTCCCCTGGAAAGGGACTGCCATTTGCATGGTGGCGCAGCCCCTGTAGTAAAATTCAGCACTAACTGTCAGATGGACACTTTCCATTTGATTGAATATGTCTTGGTGGAGAATAAAGGAACAGTCCTTTTTTATGCGTTGTTATTTCATGTCTTGCTGGAATATACCCAGATTCCTATATATAATTAAAGAGATAACAGTTAAAGAAAAACATGTTAGCTCAAAACCTAACCATGGCAGATTGCTTTGTGACCACCACTGCCATGACCATACTTTGTCCACAGAACGCCTGAGGTACAGCAGTTGCTTTAAATTCAGACAAAACCCACAGTCTCAGCTGTGTGCTCCCTGCTGCCAGAGAAGGGCAGCGTGAATCTGTTTATCAAAGGATTTTACAAAGCATCACAATTGTTTGTACTCCAAGGAATGTAGGAAATCCTCTTGCAAGATGAAGGTCTTCCACATAGGCATAGTGCTGCAAATAAAATGGGAAAAAATGAGAAATAAGGAAAGCTAGAAGAAAAAAAAATACAGCTATGTATGTTTACCATATCTCTCTGGGAAGGTTTCTGTCTGGATTTTCTGGCCAAGTGGAAGTATCCATAAGGAGAAATCCGAGATATTTTTTTTTTAACCAGCCTATTTATCCACTTTCTGTCTGAGTGCACCCTTACAGAAACTACAATACCTTTCCCTTGTGATATTTGTTTACTTAATTCCTGTGCTCAAATGTTTGGGACTGTTGTACTGGGGTTTTGGGGACTACCTTCTCTTTTAACTTTTCTGCAGAATAACATGTGAGAAGTCTTCTTTCTCTGCAGAAAGTGGGACACTGTGGTTCAAGCCAGTAGGCTTGCAGTGGAAGCCTGTTATTCAATTTCATTATGTCTTGGGCAGAACAAAAACTCCTCTCACAAATGACCCCTGTGCCTCTTCCCGACCGAAGGGTGTTGTGTTGTAATGGTCTACATGCGGGTGTGCTTCTCTGAAGCAATGTGATAAGAGAAATCAGTTCTCAGATGGTGGTTGCTAGTAATTTTTGCTATAGCAAGTGGACAAGACAAATATGTGAAGTGACTGGATTCCAAAACCTTATACAGCCAGATAGCTGCAAATGTCAAACTACATACTGGTTTGAGAGGGGTGACCCAGACAGGCAACAAAGCAGTGCATGACAAAGTGCCACAAACCCTCTGTGACATTGTATTTTGCACTACAGTTAGCAAAAGGGTTTTCCCTGTACGCAGGTGTAGGTTTAACACCTCTAGCTGGGCGGCAGTTTAAGTGAAGCACACGATTTAACAGCCTCACCTATCTGTTCTGCCGGCACAAGCCATGAAGATAAAAGATGCTTGATGGGCTTTTGGGGAGTTTTGTTATTGGAAGTAGTTTCTCTCTGGATATCCAGCACAAAAAAGAGGCAGACTGGCCGGAAGCTACTGAGAGATCAGGACTGGCTTGTGCTTGCCGGCTAAAAGTGAACCAGTGGTATTAATTTCCTTGCTAAGTCTCGGCAAGCAGTGACACTTCCTACTAGCTGTGGGTTTCAGACTCAAGGTTTACTGTCAGCACAATTGTTTTGGGGATGAAAGATGGGCCGCTTGGAAAGCTTAACCTTTCTTTTCTCCTTCAGAGAGCAGACAACCCTTTTCCCTCTCAGACCAACACATCAATTCTGCCAGGGAGGCTGAAAGTTTTTCAGACTTTGGCTAAAATTGTCTATTATGTTGGTTAGAAAAAAACTACCCTTGGTCAGTCCTTCTGTAACAGCAGCCAATGAGATACTGTTATCAATTTTATTCTACCCTTTGCTTTCCTGTGAACCTGCTCCATTGAAGGGAAGTGCTTAATGCTGTTGGTGTTAGAATCTCAGAAAGTTTTCAAGTAAGTAAAAAAAAGCTAGCTCAAACTCTGGGCCTTGTTCCTGAAGTCTGCTTTAATGTAATTGTTATTTATGGCATTACAGAGTGGTAAACAGCTGCTCATGCCTGCTGGGTTTTTTTGCTTTTGGTTTGTTGGGTGTTGTGGATTTTTTTCCACCTAATGATGCCAACAAAAGTGACCTGGTGTTTTTCCCTTAATTAAAACGGCCCTTTGTGAATTAGTGTGTGAAAATCACGGGATACAGCACTAATTGGAGTTTAGGCAACTGCTTCCCTAACCTTTCACAGTGAAACTTCTAAATGAAATGTTTCAGTTTTCATTTAGTAGCTTGAGAGTTTTTCATGGCTAGATACAGAATGACGCTTCTTGACCTTTTCGGACAAATATATTGGCTTTTTTTCTGAATAAAACCTTTTTACCGCATCATTCATTTGTGGCTAGTCTTACCTGTGGTTTGACTGCTTGAGCTCCCAGTTCTACAATGTTCTACAGTGGACATCTTAAGGATACAAGGAAAGATTTTCTGTGTCAGACCCATGACCCAGTGAGTGCAGCAGCCTTACCCCAAGAGGCTGCAGGAGATACTGTTCAGGGGCAATACACAGGACTGGCTGCTACCTGCAGTCCCTTCCCTTTGTTCTCTCCCAGCATCCAGAGCTGTGGTATTAGGGGTGATGGAGAGTACATCCCTGACTCTTCCTTTTATCACCTAGTTTTGGGCCTGTTGTCAGCAAATTTATCTCTTTTTTTTTTTTTTCTGAAGCTCCTGAGACTGTATGCCAGCATCTGCTGCGCCAGTAAGTTCTGGAAGTTCGCTAACTGCTAGGTCTTCTTTTCTGTTTGAACTGATCTTGCTTGATCGAGGGCCAAATGTGGAAGCAGGATTTATTTTACTTAGAATCAAATTTTTCTGCTAATACATAGCTAAGGATAGTGGCAAAGAACCACCACTATGGCTGGACCAGCCATAACTTTTCAGATGAGATATTGTCATGCAGAAACAAACTGAGCGCCACTGTTCAATACAAGCCACTGTGTACCAAGTAATACACTGCACCTTATTCCTATAGGTGCTACACAGCAGTTTCAGGAGCATTGGTCTGGTGATGTGGTTTGTGAGTTGGCAGGAGAGTCTGCAGGAAAAGGAATGATGAATTACTGGGAATGAGTTTAGGATCTTGTAGCATGAAGGCAGGTGCACAGTATATGGGACTGCAAGGGTTAGTGCAGTACTATGGAGCTGTGTTGGGAACATAAGAAGGGTAATAATGTCTCTGCAGTACTACAGTCAGGCAAGTCGGCATGACAGTAGTGCACTAAACGAAGAATTTACTTCAAGAAGATGAATACTTGCTTCACTGAAAAAATCCAGAGTAGGGTCACTGATAATGTTTACAGTTTCTTATGCCTTTAGGCTGCGATTTTATTCTGGAATTTCAAAAGCCAGATGTTTGTCAGGGGTATATAGAAATAGCAGAGGATTTTGACAGTGTTAATGGTTTTAAGTATAAAATTCCAGGTATTCTAATTGCACTAAATGCTGAAGGTTGCAATTTTGGAGGAAAGCACTCCCCTGTAGATTTTGGACACCAGTTATCAATCTGTGCTGCAGTGGACTAGATCAAAATGGATAGTTCTGCCTGGAATTCACACAGCCTCTTTGATAGACGAGATTAATATGGTTACTGTTCAACTCTATGTTCTCAATCAGTTAAGTATGTGCACTTGTCATTCATATTTTGTTTTTAGGTTGTTATTCTGACAGAAGAGTCTCTGAGGAATGGAGGGAGAGCCAGTTTGAAGAGTAAAGTGATGTAACATTTACATATTTTCTCACTGTTAGGGAAGCCGGCTGTTAGACTTTGAACATTATTTATTCATTTGATGCTACTATTTGTTACAGACCACTGCAATATGTTACTGACAGTAACTAAACCATCCATCTCACTTTAGGATTTCTACTGATTGCTAATTTTGTTGACTAAGTGGTGGGAGAAGTTCAAAATGTGTTATATGTAAAAGGACAGGGTTCTATTAGGGCTTTTTTCCTAATACCATGCTCCCATACTGAGTTGCACGAGAGGGTTTTCTGATGTTGGCACATGCACTGAAAAAAAAATCATGTTGTAGGCCTTGCAGATCATTTCAGTTGGTGCTCGTGTGTTCAAAAAATCATGCGAATGAGCTTTCCATTGTAGTTGTTTTGCAGTGGTTGGAAATATAACTGTCATATTCAGAGGGGTTGAACCAACTAACCCTGAGCGCAATTACTGGCAACATTGATTTTTCCGCTAGTTGGCTGAACCCTTTGGAACTTGAAATCTCTTAAGGACAGCATCTGAAATGTGTTACTGCTTTTGTTGCTATTATGACTAATAAATTTTGGATGCTACCAAAATGTCCTGGGTGATGCTCAAATACAAGACATGATCTCCTGATCTTGACAACTAAGGAGTCAGAAAGACAGAACAATGTCAAAGGAAATAAACGTTTCCCAAGTGCCTTACAATTTCATGGGTTTTTTTGGTAACTGTTTAGATGATTTGCAATATAAATTAGACCTCACTGAAAATACTGAGTTATAAGGGGGTAATTCCTTGCCATGGCATAGCAGGAGAGATCTGTTCATACATGAGCTGGAGGCAGAACACTGGGAGTTTGCTATGTGGAAAATGGGTAAATGGGCAATAAAGCTAGCGTCATTGATAGGGCAGAGGAAATGTGATTGATAGGGAAAAAAAGATGGTCCTTTTGTATCAGTTGAAATGACTAAACCAGAACCATGTAATGAGAAACAGAAAATTGAGCACAATGCACTGAAGAAGGATAGACTTTTTGGTAACTTCTGCTATGAACTGGAAAGGAGTGATATATGCAGAGGGAAATTATGTTCTTTACTGTTTAGGCAGTGGGGAATAGCCGCATTTTCAGTGTTGTGAAAGAAACTGCATCAGGATTCCAATCTCAATTGCTCCAAATTTTTTTTGATTTCTAATGGAATAATTTTCAAGGCTTTGCAACAGAACAGAATGACCGTGAATGCTTGAAAAGATTTTTTTTGAGTCTTCAACCTTTGTCATGGAAGAATGTGAAGAGAAAACTGTCAGGCTTATTAATAAACAAAAAAAAGTATTTAAAATAGAGAAGTGTGCCACAACATGCTTGCCACCATATGAAGTTGTTTTCTGCTCAAGTATGGCTTTCAAAAGATTTTTCCTCTGAGGATTTTTGGAAACAGCAACAAAGCCTGAAAGATTGTCCTCTGTGGGTCAGATTTAAAAATTTCAGTGTAAAAAGATGAAATAAATAGAATTTAATGTTTCATCAGGCAAATTTTTTTTTTTTTTTGAGCTGAGAAGATAATTAGGAGAAAGTAAGAAATAAAATTGATGCATCAAAGATACAAGTCTAAATTTGCTGTTCTTTATTAAGTATTCCCTTTTATTCATCCTATGGTACACAGGTGGTGTATGGCCAATTACTGAAACATGCTGCAACTCACCTTGGTCAGAACTCACACCTTGTGTGTGTCTGAATTGGTTTCTCCAGTGAAATCAACAACTGATTTGGTGTTTTGTTTGAAACACCTATTGTTTCAGTCTTCAGAGCAGTTACTGTGCATATTATAACTAAAGTAAAAATATATTCCTGCAAGCTTGATGTACTTGAGTTTTCACATTGCAGTGAAAGAAGAAGTTATGCAAAACACAGGTTTTCAAGCACAGGGAGGCCTTTTTTTAGTTAGAATTGAATATGTGGGGAAAAAAATGGCTTGATGAAGAAGTTTTTAGGAAGAGGTAACAAGGAAACATCTCTTAAAAAGTGTACCATCAGACTTGTTGGACTGTGCACAGTAGCCAGGTTAGGGTCATAGAACACTGCGATCATAGAATAGTTACTCAACATGTTCATTTATGATTTCAACTTGGATAAGATGATTTAGTCTTCCATAGTTCACTTCTGCCACTCAGTAAATCACCCTTTCTTGTGCCAGTACTCTTTGCTAGGGGAGAGCAAACCCCCTCAGCTCCATCACACAGGGGATGCAGCCCATCCACAAACCTGCTGTGGTTCTTTTGTGAGATGAGGTCCAACATGTTCTGGCTGCTTCAGCCTTTGTGCAGGTGTGGAGGTCAGGCAGAGCATGTGCACTGGGAAGTACAGTAATGCCAGAACATCCCAAATACAAAGTGTTACAGGTCTTCTCAACATAGTTGAGTTCTGCCAGTCTCTGCCATTAAGTGGCATGTATGCTTTCTTTCCTTATCCTTCGTTCTCTGCCTTATAATGTTATTAATTTACGGAATATACAGCCAGCAATTCAGTATTTAATACCAGGAATGTTTTATGTATCTGACTATCTGTCTCTAAGCAGAGAGGGTGCCATGGTCCCAGGGATCCTTATCATCTCAGGTAACTATGTCACTGTTGCACAAAAGGACTTAAAATTAATCTGATTCAGAGACCTGTGTGCTGAAATAGTATTTGGTATGGTTATTGAGAGATAAAAATAAACTTTTTGAATGTTGAAAAACAGTAGTAGAAATTGCTGCCCAACATTTATGATGGGAGAAGAGGGGGGAGTAAGGAAGAAGAAATAACTGGTTTAGGGACTGAAGTTAAGTGAGAGATGCCATGTCCTCAAACCTAAGCACCACCTCAGTAAAGATGAGCAGTGGTATTTCACAGCAAAGCCCAGCAGTTCAAAGAGATGTGCTTAAATATGCCATATACTTTATCTTTTTGGTCTTTTTGCTTACTTAGACATATGTTACCTGGGTGTTCGTTACCTGGGTGTTTGTGCAAAAGCCAAATTTAAAATGTCTGTTTCAAGATCCATGAACCTGATGATGTTGGATGCACACAATGAAAGCAAGTGTTTACTGTGCATCACTGTTACTTGTAGAATTATTTAAAGAACTAAGTGTTTTGTTGCCACCTTTCCTCTATTTACACCTCTTTAAGTTTTTTTGGTTTATGAGCAGAAAAAGCAAACAGTCACTATTTTGCTGTAAATTGAAGCTTTTAATACCTATGTCTGTTCTACAGCATTTGTCAGCTTTGAATATTCTGTCAGTAGAAAATAAAAATAGCAGGAAATCTCAGCAACAGTGACACTGAGAATTTATCTGCTTATGCTCAAAAAGGTGTAAAATACAGGCTTCAAGAATAAGCAATTGTAGTTTTTCTTTCAAAAAAAAATAAATTTGCATTTGCTGTGGCTAACAGTAAACTCTATATAGATCACTGCCAAAATAAATTACATGTAATGTAGTGATCTACACAAAATGCTATTAAACCCTTAAGCAGTAAGAGATGGCCAAATATGTATTATTTGTCAGATTTCAGCATTAGGTACATTGTTGGACACATGGATGATGTTGTAGAAATGCTCTGAAGAGTTCTGCTCAATAACAGGCATGTCTTACCGTCTTGTAAAACTTGACTTCATGTCGGGGTGTTTTCAAGTAAAAAATAAAAAGACATTTCAGATGTAAACCGTTCAAATTGCATTATTTTATTTAACCTGGAAAAGTGGTTGGTAAAATAAGGATATATAAAAAATTAAATTCAAAGTTTATGTCTGTAAGCAAACTGCAATTTTGTTGCTGTTATTTTTCAGTATTGCTGAGGGAGGTACTCTTTTGGTAACTGTCTTGTCACTGGGTTTTAATTTCAGGTGTTCTTTATTGCTCTGTAGTATTTCTCCTTAAGTTAAAAAAAAAAAAAAGGAGGGGACTTTATGAACTTTTCTTTAATGTTTTTATTTGTAAGTGAAGCATGATCAGAGGAAAGGTACAAACTCTGAAGTACAACTGGTTTAAATTGTGGTAGATCTTTTGTTACAGAACAGGAATATTTTGGGACAACGCTGGCAGGATTTCTGCTTCTTCGTAACTGTAGTGTTTCACTTGCAATGAGACTAATTCAGTTCTACAATCAGAAGTGTGTTATATCCAGCCTAAAATACTGTTTTCCAGCTAATGCTATTTCTCTTTCAGACTCACTTTTTCTCTCATTTCATTTGTAAAACTTCTAACAAGGTAGTGTTATGGTTTTAGTCTTAGCAAATATCTTGGCAACTACCTATGTGTCTTTCTGTTCAGTAGGGAATGGCTAATTTTTAATTGCGTTCCTTTTTTCTGGCAGCCAGAAAGCCAGCAGGTATCATTTTCCTTTCCAATAAACCATCTCATTCACAATCCTCCTTTGGAATTGTGAGGCTCATTTTGCCAAAAGATGAAACTGATTAGAAAGAGAAAAACACTTTCTATTTTAGGAGAGGGTCTACAAAAATTTTATGTGGTCAGAAGGAAGTGTTACAAGATTGAATTCCTGTCCTCTGTAAATGTAATTTTTGTGTGACAGAGCCTTCAGTCTGCTGTCAGTGTCTGTCAAGAGTAATATGGGAATGTAAAGAAGGGGGGGAAACTTAGCTAGAGAAGGATAAAATTACTCTTTGGGTAAATAGTTTTTGTTTGTTTATTTCACAGCAAAGGCTTGAGTCTGTTCCTGAAGTAAAGGTCAGCACAACCTAGAAGGGCCTAGCAGGGAGATTGTGACACATAAGAATTTGTTTAATTTAGGAAAAAAGAAAAAAAATCTTAATTCTCTTTCATTTTTCTGTTGGATTTTGTTGGGCAGAAATTGTATTCTAGCTAGGGATCATGATAAAATGTTTTTGTCTTAGAAGTCATTGAGCCAACTGAAGCCTGTAAACCAATTTCTTGTTCGTAGCTTTCAAAGTATTTATTGTATTACGATTATGCATACCTGTATCTAAAAGTGGTTCATGTAGTATGCATCTGTAAAACTAGAACAAAATCTGTTCAGCCTGGAGTGACATAGAAAGAATAGTGGCAAAATGAGTCCATTGTGTAACAAAACAAAATTTAGCATGTCTGCAGATTTATATCAGAAATAGTTGGAGGGTTGCAGATTCAGAGCTTATAGGCTTTCAGTGTCTTTACCAAGTTAGGAAGGGAGGGCATTTGAATTAATTAAATTAATATACAACTAATATAGGAAAACTGTGTATTCAGTGGAGAATTATAAGATAAGAAATACAAGTGTGCAGAAATAGATTTGAACTCTCCACCTTGGAAAGGAAATGATCAACCAGGATGTGTTAAAGAGCTGCAAAATAGTAAGTGGCATGATCCAAATGAATAAGGAACTTTACTCGGTATTTCTCATAATTTAGGAATTATGAGAAATAAGCTGGGACATATATAGAACAAACAGATGGAAGGAGTGTGATGATTTGGTTTTTGTCATGTCATTCACTAGCAGGGACAGGTAGTATAAACTTGTTCCAGAAGCAGTTAGACAGACTCATGGAAGAAAGCCCTGACAAGTAAGATACATGAGGTGTGACCCCAATTCAGGAATTTTCTAGAACTGCTGGAAGAGGATCTGCCTCTGGAATAAGTGGTTGTGCTGGGTCAAAAAAGGCTCATCCAGTCCTGTAGTTGATAACACACAATGCAGGTACAAAGGTACGTGTGCAAAGAAATTTTGTATGTGACATCGTGTTCTCTTGCTTTTAGGGTCATTAAGAAATATGTATATTAAGGATGAACTCTTCGTGTGCAGCTAGTCAAACACTTGGCTTGTGAAGAATCTCCTTTGCTGCTTAAATTAAGGCAAGAGTACTCCCCTTCCTATCCCCTTCACTGTTATCCCCGCAGAGAAGAAACTGTGGTGCACAGACCAGGTGGGAACAAGCACATTGATTTGGATAATGCTGGGATGTCACATATGTGTCTGCAGAGCAGATAATAAACAGCCTCTGTACTGACACAGAAATCTGCTGCGTATGTAGGAACATTTGTCTGTAACACCCCCTGATCCAGGTACTGCATCTGGCTACACTATTACCCCCGCAGGTACAATTTTTGCCTTTGGGAAGTTGCTGCATTTCAGTCTCTTGGTCGTTCCTTGCGTGTAGCCAGAGTACCCGTGTTCTGGGTAAATGCATAATATTCACATTATTGGAGATGGATCCACCTAAAGCTATGTGGGCAGAAAAACTTTTATTTGGTGGTATAGAGATGATGTGAGTTAGAAGGAGGTTGTGTAGAAGTCACTTGTGGGTGACAGAAGGAGATTGACACATACCAAAGAGGAGATGCACTGAGATTTGGTGTCCTGGGTTCAGCAGTAGCAGTCATTTTTCTCCTTCTCAGTAGCTGGTGCAGTGCTGTGGTTTTGACTTTC
>WYDI02010967.1:0-13834 GCA_009867235.2 Psittacus erithacus | reverse complement strand
TGTCTCTGCTTCCTCTGCTTCCTCCCGGCTTCCCCTCCTCCCTGGCAGAGCATGAGGCTCAGAAAGTCCTTGGTCAGACTAAAGATTCTAAGCAGTAGCTAGAAACATTGGTGTTGTTATCAGCACTGTTCCCAGATCGAAAGTCAAAAACACAGTGCCGCACCAGCTACCAAGGAGAAAAAATGACTGCTGCTGCTGAACCCAGAACAGTAGCTGATCACATCTCATATTACATGAATTGCTCATAAGCCTTTGCATGTACCTCCATAGTGTATTCTCTGTGCCTCAGGAATGAAGAATCGCAGCATGCTCTACTTCAGTCCTTCTTTTTCCAGGAATGAAATCACGTTGAAATTTCTTCCTTCATTACATAGGGTTGCATCTAAATAAAAGGATATGACAAGACTTTACAAAAGTCACTTTATCTAATGCTCTAGCTATTAATTCTCCAGAAAATACCAGTATGTTAAGAACTGGGAAATTTTTTAGGGCAAGGAAAAACAGAAACAAGAGCAAGACTGCTGGTGTGGAAATGCTGCAAGGTTGTAGAACAGCATTTAAACTAGAAGCTGGGGAAAAACTGACAAACTCAAACACACCTGGCTCACAGACTGATGGACTGTGAAGGAGGTTGCAGCCTTTTCAGAGGTGCTTAGGATGTTAGCTAAGGAAGACGGATCACAACTGCCCATGATGCCAGTTGATTGGCATATACCAGTGTAGTGAAGCTAGGGAAGAATTGCAAGACCTTTATGCCAGTGCTAGAAGCTTGAGAAATAGATGGATGAATTGGAATGTGTGGTACTGAACAATAGCTGTGCTATAACAGGCATTCAGAGACCTGGTGGGGAAAAAAAAATAACAAGTAGGACACTATTGCCAGGCTGCTGACTTAAGAATGGCACAGCGGGATATGCAGGTGACAAAGTGGCACCATGTGTGAAAGATTACATGAAGTGAAACAGCATGGACATCTTACAGGCTAAAAAAAGACAACAAAACAGAATAGCAGTAGGTCTCTATAGTTGGAAGTCTGGACTGACCTAATATAAAAAAAATAAATCTAACTAAACAAAAAAAAATTAGAACTGTGCTACTGAGCCTGATGAAGATGACAATCAGGAAGTGAGACTAGTTTCAAACAGGTAGTAATAGTGAGAGATCTCAAGACCACACAGCCTAATGATATTAAGTATTTTAGCTTGTGATGAGGTAGAGTATTCCAGTGGTACATTACTGCCTCCTGGAACAGTAATTCCTCCTGGAAGTAGATTTCAAATAATAATCATTCAAAAACCAGCAGCTTGAGTGGTGCATGGGTACCAACGTAAGAGGTATTCATGAGAGCTACTCTGTAACAGCTACCACAATACGTAGGGTTAATACTGTTGCAGGAGAGGACAGTCAAAGTGAAATCTGTACTAAGTTGGAACGATGTAGAAATAAAGGCAGTTAATAAAACAAGCAAAAACAAACCAAAGAAAACCCCAACCAAAACAAACAAAAAAAAACCACCAAAACCACAACAAACAACAAAAAGAGACAGTCCAAATAGTGAGATGCCTACAACCAGCCTGGGGGCTATTAAGTACTGTATTAGAAGCCAAGGTAAAAAAACAGAGACTAAAAAAGTATTTACACAGCTCAATAGGGAAGAAGAAACTTCACAGCACCTCACAGGTCAACTCTACAATAGGCCTAAAAAATAAAACCCCAGACGATCTGAAGATTATGCTCATGGTGGTAAGCATGGTAGCCAGAATTCTATGAATGCATCAAAGGTGTTACCAGGCAGGGAACTAGTGAGAGAATTGATTACAAAGGTTTTAGAAGGAGCACTGACCAATAAAGGTTGTGACAGAGAAGCCAAGTTCTTTGTAGCAGCTAGGCCAGAAGATACAGATCAAGGTAGTCTAGCACCTTCTGTGCAATCGTTTTAAATACTTAAGCTAGATGCTGGTAAGATCTTGGGTCCAAAGAGCTCTAAAGGAAATCAGATGTGAGGTTGCAGAACTGCTGAGCAAGGTACCTTCACCAATCATTACAGATTGCTTTCTCTTGCCGGAGGACTGGCAAATTGCCAACACAGCTGTCATCTGTAAGAAAAAGCATCTAGAGGGCAGGTTGAGCTACAGACCAGTGAACAATTTCCACTCATGACAGGATGGTCAAATCTGTGATAAAGTAAGTTTACTGAGACCAAGGGTAAACCATCAGCTGAGAAGAGCGTAGGGTCTTTGTAAAGGAGAATTTAAGTTCACAAAGTTGTAGAAGGCTAAAATAGTATCAGAAAAGCACATGGGGCCACTTGAATACATCTTTATTAGTGATCTGTAGAAGGGCATGTGCAGTGCAACCTGCGTTATATGTAAGCTCATTGTGATGTACTGATGGGGGGAGAAGTTCGCAGGAATTTCACAAGACTCAGTAGATGGGTAAAAGTTTGGCAAGTGAGCATCAATGCATCAAGAGAAAAATAAATCGTGCCATATTCAGGTAAATTTAACGGAACACAAGTACAAAGTAATATATTTAGATCTCAAGTGCGGAGTAACAAGAATACATAACCACATTTTAAAATATATGTAGAAATGTGTCATTAACTTCAAGACATTTTCATCACACGTGATGCATCAAAAATCATAGGATCCTTTCTTAATGCTAATGCACAACATTATATGAAGTGGTAGAATGAATCCTATTTGGTTTAAGAGGTCTCTCCTTCCTGTTTTTAAGGAGCTGCTAGCTCAGTTCATGTCATATTTTGTATGTGATCACTTCCCGTGCTGTGAATTTATTGCTGTAACTATAGCATTCACAGTAATACAGCAACAGATTGGAGTTTGATTTAAAGAACAAACTAAAGCAGTGAGGAACAACACGGCTGTAGCGCAGGCAATAGAACTGCACATCGACACACACCAGACAGTACAGAGTTTTCCATTTCTTATGCCTGCTCTGCTGCATGCTACCTGGCACATATGCTTCCTCCCATGGCCAGATTTAGATATTTTTCTACAGACCTTAGCAAGCGTCTTCAAAAGCTCCATGTTCCTCCATCCTTGTGTACCAGCAGCTGCTTCTTTTTGTCCTTCTTCTGTATCACAGGCCTGAAAGTTTTCACACAGATCCAATTGATGTATGAGGAAACCCCATTCTACATTTTTTTGGTGTACTTTTTAATTACTTTAACTAGATGTGCATGCAATTGGAATAATGTCATTAAAGGGACCATTTAGATGGAAGTTAAATGATGTATATATCTGAAGATGGAGATAAGCTAGCAGTATCTCTTAAAAGCACCCAGATTCTAAATTAGCCAGAGCATGGTACTAAAAACCTTGAGGGCATTTTTGCTTGAGAGCAGTGTGAAAACACTAGTTTGTGTCTGCAGCAGTGTGCACCTACAAAGAAGAGAAACCCATGCTTGATCAAAACATAGAGATTAATAGCAGCAAACCCTGCAACTGAAGTTGCAAAGAAGGCATAAAAAAAAAAAAAAAAAAAAAAAAAAAAAAAAGTCAGCGTTCTCATTCCAACTAAATTGAACTCCAGATACTCTTCAGAGCAGCCAAATAAAACTCCACAGTGAGGAAAGTATCCTGTTAAGGGTCTAGAATAAGCCTCCACATGGATGCAGGTGTCTGGTCAGGCCGTCATGCACAAACTCAGGACCTCGTCCCTGAAAGAGTTAAGATGTCTTTAGACCAAGTTAGAAACTCTAGCAGTTATTCTTCCAGTTCTTTATAATACATAAAAACCTGAATATGATTTTGCTCTTTATGTTTGGTAGTACTTCGTAACTATATTCAGTAAATGCCTGTAGTTTTTGTCTGTGAGAAAAATGTAATACAGACGTATTCTTGCATGCTCTAGTATGAGCTGATTTTACACACTTGTTGAGACTTCAGGGCTTTTTCACCTCCCTTATATTTAATGTCCTAGAGGAATTTCACCCCCATGTCTATCCCAGTCGCCTGCACACTTACACAAGATGCCTTGTTAAGAGTTCTTAATAAAAAAAAATTTGGAGCTCTGATTTGTTGGAACCTCTCAAATCCGAGAGTGGACATTCAGCTATGCTCAGTCCATTTATGAACAGCAGTATTGTGCATTCTCCAAAGAAGTATGGATACATGCTACACTAAGAGCTACACAAGTTCGGGCTCACCATCTGCCTTGTGGCAAACCAAACCCAACACCATCCATAAAGAAAATTTAGGTCAAAAAACTCCTTTGCTTTCTCCGACATTACCATATAAAACCATTATTTGTAGGGAACAAACCTTTATAGAATAGGTTTTAATTTTGTTACCTGTGCTAAAAGTTTAATTTTCATTTCTTCCATTCACCTGAGTTACCTATACTATTATGCAAGATACAGCTAGCATAAGGAAGCTGAAATTTTCACACATCACAGTAAGTGTGTGATACCAAAAAACCGCATCTTTCACATTTTCAAGAGATGTGTTTATTGTGCATTAACACAGGCCAGTACATTTGTTTTTGAAATTTAACTTCCATAATACTAGGCTGTGTTGATCCTTGTAAAACTACTTGAATTAAAAATAGGGAATACTTCTCTGGTCTGTGTTTAGCTTTTCTGCCTGAATTTTGAAAGTGCTTCACAAGTATGAACAGTAATGAAGAAGCCTCAGAACTTCACAAGTTGGAAAGCTTTGTTTTATCTTCTAATAGTTACATTTTTGCTTTAGGAGTCTTACTCTAGAGAGATAGAAAGCCTCAAGGTAAGTCATTACTGACGAGTGCTTCAGGCAAAAACAGTGGGAAAATTTGAGTTTATCTAGGCTGTAGCACACACACTTCCATAAGTATTTGTTTCCCCTCTGGTGGCACTTGGTGCAGGAGTTTTATTCTTTGGATTTAAGGATAGAGAACAGGAAGTTTTACATTATGTTTAAAGAGAAGGTGTTCAAGTCCTATTCAAGTTTTAGTTTCTTTTGTAATGGAATGTGTTTTCACTAGCAATGAGTAATTATGAAGAATTAAGCAGAACTACTTCTTGTCTGAAAGTATTTTTGTTGGTCAAAGCTAGTGGAAGTCATTAGTATCACAGGAAGCTTGTAGCCAGTTTTTGCCCTCAAAAGGGATATCTACCACCAGAGCATCTGATGGCAAGCAGTAGATCACCTTATTGCTGACTGGATTTGGCCATTCATCTGCATCAATTGAAAGTCCTCCCTAATCAAGGTATTTTGAGCCGGGAAGAATTGCACCTGCTGCAGAACAGTCTTTAATCCTTCCTTTTCTATAATTACTCACTCTCCTCAGCTGTGTGTAACCAATTTTTTCCCCCACCTACCTCTTAGATAGGGTCATGACAGGTAGATGGCCCTACTTCTATAGCACTTTAAGTCCTCATCAGCTAATTGTTGCTTAGATGCCCTGTTTTCTCCAGGCCCTCCTCTTGCATCCTTTTAAGCCAGAGACACAGAGTTTGAACAGATTGTGCTGCAAGTTTTCTCAGAGAATTTTGTTAACCCCAGAGGCATCCAGCCCCAGATCAAAGCTCTCTCTCCCCACCCAGAGCATTTCACATTGCCGCCTAACACAAGGAGCCTCTCCCCTTTGCCAGCTTCCCTGCTGCTCTCCTAAGGCAATTACCTCTCAGAAAAGGGCTTGGCTGTCCTGATACCCATGCCCTTTGAAGCAGAATGGTCTTTTCCTTTTCACAGCTTACATATTCTAGAACCATGAGAGGAAAAAAAGCAAGAAATCAGGCTCTGTTGTATGGTCACATCTGTCCAGAGAGGCCTTCTGCAGTTACCAGCCTGTTTGTTTCTAGAGGACAGGCTGAAACACAATAGAACAACAAATATGGCTTTGCAAAAATAAATAAAGTTTTCAAGTATTAATTTTCATGCAAACAATGCAATTACTTGCACCTAAGATCTCCAGTTAACATGCAACATGACAAATACTTGAATAAAGAGAACATGTAGAAAGAGCCAAGTAAGTGCTTCTCCAGCACTTCTCATTCAGTAAGAGCAGGATATAGTCACAGTTCATTGCCTTTATAATGTTGCCTCATTGTAGGTTATGTCAAACTTACCCTCACAGCTTGCTTATTTAGGAATTTTTATCAGTTCTGAGAATTTTAATGAGCATTTAAAATGCTGCAAGTTACAAAATTGATGACAGTAATGGTACAAATTCGTCCTACATCCCTTTTGGTAATCACATCTGTGAAAAGCCATAGGCCAGCAGTGCCCAGCTGTCGCTTAAGAGCTGCCTCAGAGGAATTTTCTCAAAGGAAGACAAGACTTCCTGCTGGGCATATAGCTCCTTCCCTGGCGAGTTCCGCAAAATGTGTAAGTGGCAGGCACACACATCACAGTAAATACTAAGACTATGTTTTGGTTCACAGAATAAAAGCAGTGAAAGCATTCACACCAGCGTATCGTGGTAGTAAATGAAGCCATTATCATCTATGATTAAGGCAGATAACACTGAAAAAAATCTAGCCACCACATCTTTAGATACAGGATTTTTCTTGTTTTAAACTGTTGCCAGTTGAGGCAACTCTTGAAGGGTCAAGAAAATTAGTCTTAAGTGGCTACATACTTAATTGTCCAAATGTCATAAGGTCTCAAGACCTCTGCGCCCACAGAGAATCCTGCTAGGAAAAATCTGAAATCTATGTGATTTCTCAGGGACACTAAAGATGTCAGTGTCCTCTGACTGACACGTCATGTTTGCTCACATCCATACAAAAACCCCATATATACATCTTCATATATATATATCTTAAGGGATATGACCCTCATTAGTAGGTCAGCCAGCTAATGCAACACAATAATTTATGAAACATTAATTAATATTCAGTTTTTGTTGAAACTCCCTTACCAGAAGTTGCATCCACAAAGCAACATACCCCTCTTTCCCTCTGCACCAAAGGATGCTCTGATATGTCATACACTGATAAAGACAAAAAGACCCAAAAGGTACCAGGCTCTCAGTTACCACGTGCTAGCTGCAGCTCACTACAAGTATACTCATTCAAGCTTTCCCTCTGTCCACACTTCCCATACTTCCCAAGCCAATGTTTGTATTGTGAAGTAGTAAAGGAATTAGGCCTCATTCTCCCCATAAACATTATTTGTGTTCAGGTATGTGCTGGTAATCCTTTATTTAAACTTGAGCATTCGTTAGCAGTCAACAGTACATGGTATTTGTCTAAGTAACTAAAAATCTGCTCTTAAATAACATAACTAAATGCATGTTATAAGGAATTACTGGCATTCAGTGCTACCGCCTGCACAAGGAACCCAGCTGCAGTATTTTTAGAATGTAGAACACAAAATAAAGGTTTTCCATAATGTGGATTATAGGAAATGGCTGGGAAGGTTTCGATCAGCCCATACTCTGCAGACAGGATGCTGCAGGTGGATTTGAGTTGAACAAAACAACTGTAGGATATAGGAGTAACTTGGCTTGTGGATCTGACATATCATAATCATTCTCATAATCATAATCATGACACTATCATAAGTATTGCAGCTTTATGAGATACATAATGAATAATCCTGGCTTATAAAAGCAACAATTGCTTTTTACATGAATCTCCTCTTACACAAAGTAGTTGTCTTCTTTATACTTAGGAATAATTGATTGGTTACCAACTTGCTCTGTTTAGGAGACTGCTGGGCTGAGGAGTTTTTCACTCGTGCTTCCAGTGGGCACACATTTGCACTAATTATCAGTGTCATCTTCAAAGTCCTAATCATAAATGACATGGCAAGAACAAGAGGGCATAATATTTCTGATAAAGAGAAATTAAATCAAGCTTAAAAGTCTCATTCGTACTATAAAGCAACTTTATATTTACAAGTTATGGCTTCTATACCTATTATTTCAGTTTCTACTTTCAACACAGTAAACCAGGATTATAAAGGAAAAGGCAGCATCAAACAGAAAAATTTGGAATATTTCCAGTTTTAAATGCAAGTTATGAGCTTCCATTATTTCCAAGCAGATGTAAGCTCAGGAAGATGGTAAAGGTAACTGGAAAGTGAATAAATAAAAATCACTTGATCAAAATGAAAACAAACAAGAACCAATGCACCCATATACTGCTTCTCTCTACATCTGCACTTAGTTGTTATGGATATTGTGATGGCTGGTACAGGCTGTTTGCTCAATGTACTGAATACCCTTATGGTTTTGTTTAAGGCAAGCACAGACAAAAGGCAGCTCTGCTCCCAGTGAGGCACAACCCCAGGAGCAAAGGACATGGCATGCTCCCCAAAGGTGCTGCACCAATTCTACTGACACAGGCTTCCCAGAACACAGGAGCAGAGGGTATGCTGGGAAGAGATTGTGCAACTGGGGTATTTACAGCAGAAACTGAGGTTTAAGGCACTCTTAAGAAGTAGAAGAAAGCATATCCACATCTAAATGTCCATTGTGGTAGAGACCAACCTGTCCAAGGGGGACACAAGGGATAACATGTTTTTTTAGGACCCAAGACAAATGAAAATACCTATTGTACAAGGATATATTGGGCAAGGTAACTCAAATAACTCATATTTAATAAGAAAGCTCTGCATTCTTATTCAGAGTACCTTAATAAAACTCAACCTTCAAAAAGTGCAGTCTTTGGCATCCTAACTTCAAGCAGAAGACAGAAACAGCTCAATTTCAGCTATCTCTGATCAACACAAGAAAAACAGGAATCTTAGAAAAACACAGCATTTGAAATGGCTTCACACATCACACATAGCAATTCTCACAAATAAAACTTGTATTTTTACCTTTCTGTTCCTGGCATAATACAAAAACCCTAAGTCCACAAGACATGCAATGAGTGCTTTGATGGAGAAAGGTAAGTTACAGGTGATGTTTACCTGCATGCTCATATACCAATAATTTTCATAGAGCAGCACACCAGCACAGTCCTAACAGTGGTCTGCAATCCCACAGTTCTACCTGGGACAGCCTCTTTCCTCCAGAAAAACACCTCTCCAGCACAGCTTCCTAACACAGTTCTCCCCAACACCAGTCACACAGCAATAGTGCTCAGGAAATCAATACCCTCCACTTCCCTGAGGTTTCCTTACTCTCTGAAAAGCTTCAGCTACTTCCTCCTGCTCTTTTATTCACAGCAGCTGAGCCCATTTCCTTCAGCCCTGCTTTATTCATGAGGTTAACCCGGTGTTGCCAAAGCATGCTTGTAAATCCTATTGGTGCAATGTATAAATATTAATTGGAGCCCTAACTCTAGCTGCAATTGTTACGTATGTGTGTTGTGGCTACCCCTTAGAGTAGCTAAATGAAACTCAGCATTTGGAATTTTAAACTGAAAATACTTTCTCAAAAATATGCATATTAATTAATACAATCAGCACACTTAGGAAAAAAAAATATAGGTCTTATTGCCCATATTTTTTTTTCTATGGTTCTGCTTTGTTCAAAATAGGGAAGAATTCTGGAATTTAAAACACAGGCACTTTGAAACTATCAATATGATTATAACAATGAAAGACATCACTGGCATTTCCTTTTTCTGATTGACATCATTGCACTTACTAATGTATCTGAGCTATTGCCAGAGTCTTCTGCAAAGGGTGCATTCATTAAATTTTAAAGCTCTGGTGTGCAGTGAGTGACTGCCAGCAAAATGAAAGCTCTGTTCTAGTGAGATTCAAAGCTGAACACAAGCTCAAAGGAAAATTGCTTCTCTTGTCAAATCCTTCTTAAAACTTTGAGCAGATTTCCACTTAATCATCTTCAAATTCACTTTCTTCCTAAACTGGAGATGCTTATTTGTAGCAAAGGCAAGACTATTTTGTATTTATTATTGCAGCTGGGCACCACTTGATTGTCAATAACCAAATACCTTTATCTGAGAAAGTCCTGAAAGTGATGTTTATATGACTTGAAAAAAAAAAAAGGTAACCTGCAGGACTCTAGCTATAAATAAACAGGAAGCTCCTATTGTTCAAACAATGTATGGTTTGAAAACACTTTTCCCATGCTTGTAGGAAAAGTATAATGCCAAATACTTTTATGCATTGGATTTTTTTCTTCTTCTATCGAATTCTCTTTGATCTAACAGCTAGTGCTTAATTAAGACTAATCTTTGCTAATAAAAAGATTTAAAAAATCACAAAAGAGAAAATTAGTGGTCATACCGTCACACATAGGTCACTCTCTGACAAGGTCTGCAGCTTTTTCAATGTGAATCCATTTGATGGACTTATTGCCTGCCATTGCTGCTCCTGTCCAATGTCACAGGGGTACAGTCCATTAAAGTAACTGTTCATGAAGTATGTTGTACTGTTGCTAGCTACCAGGGTGAGAGATGTAGTTACGCTATTGAACATCACCTTGGCTGAATCCATTTCATTCTTCTCTCTTTACAATAACAGAGAAAAAGATTAAGAAAAAGTACTAACAATGTTAAGGACTGCTACTGTCCTCACAAGTCCAAATGTTAAGATCTTGTGTCCTTTTTCTAATTGCAAAGAAGGAATGGAACATTTGTGGAATAAAAATAAAAACAAAAATTAAGATAAAAATAAATTTAAAAAATTTCATGCAAATTCAGTTCAAAGCCAATGCTGGGCTGAATCAGCATCTGACAATCTGTGGTTACACTGCTCTCTGCAGGACCACCCTGATGGACATCACCTATGTCCTGCAAAAGCCTTTGCAGAGTCCCTGCAGGGATCTAGCACAAATCTGGATAGCTACTCCACTTGGTACCTACTCCTCCTTCCAACCAGTGCTTTCTGGCCTCCCCCAGGTGTAGACGCCATTATCTGGACCCATTTCAGTGACCAAAGAGCAGCTACCACTCTTGACCCAGCTGAGATTTGGGGGGCATAAAGTGGAAGAGGGAGCACAGCACACCTGATGCACACGCAGCTCCCATACAGAGGAGTGAGCATGTGTTCCCCAAGCTCTCCCCTTCCTCACCTGCAGGGTAAAATTGGAAACTGCTTTTGATTTTATGTGGTTTAAAAAATTTCCTTAAATGCTTGTTAACTTTTTTTTTGTTAGTTAAGCAATACAGTGGTAAAACGCATATTACTGTAGGGAATTATCTTCCTTCTTTCATTCTGTGTGTTACTTTAGAACAAAAATGCTGATCAGGGAAACGTTAGTAGTTTAAAGTTTCATAAAATCTGATTCTAAAAACCTCTATTTATTCTGATAGTATGTTGAATAGTGTCTTCATTTGTTATCTTATCAGCATGTTCCTAAAGTAATAACCTCAATAATTGGTGGAGATTGATGTCATAGAGATCAAATACCAGGAGTCTTCACTTTCAGATCTTTTCTCCCTGATTGATGTTTGTATGACAACAAGCTTCTTTCCTTTGCCCTGTTTAGTGTTGTTTCCCAAGTAACATAGTGACACATCACTGACCGCTGGTCCATCCCCCTGCCTCCACATGCACTTCATATTTTGTTTCTCTTTTTTTTCTTTTTTTTACCTATTACTATCATTGTCTTACCCCGCCAGGACTGGCGACATGCAGTGCGTAAGTGCATGCAACTGCTGTGGAAACAGCTGTAATGTTCCTCCCTCCTCCTCAGAGTGCCACAGAAAGCAGTGCATGAGGTGTGTGAGCACATTTTGGTATATTTGAAAATATCTCTGACTAGATGTTTGCAGTAAAGTTCCAGGGATCTGGAATTTGCTACCTGATTGCTCTGGAATAGTACAAATAGAATAAGCCTCACTTATATTCTGCCACACATCTCACACTTCCACTCTTCTGGACATTTAAAAATAACAAATCCCTTAGACTACAAATAATTTTTGAGGAGAGAAAAGGTAATGCAATGAATTGACATTCTAAAAGTAAACACCAACTTTGCAGATACTGTTTTATAAGCACATAAGTATTCCTGCTGATCTAACTGCATCTGCCTTACTTTGTCTGCATCCTATAGCATCATTATATTGTCTTGTTAAACAACTGCTGTATCCCAAAGGTCTCTGTGCTTGTTTGATAGGCTCAGTAATGCCTGCATGCATCACTTGCAAGGGACCTTGGGACCTTCCACACAGGAGAGTACTGAGCCTTATCTTTACTACACTTCCATATTTTTTGAAGGTTTGTCAATCACTGATATTATCAGAATTACCTCTTAGTACTAATTCTTTCAGAGCCTCAAGAGGAGAAATCAGTTCTAATATTTCTACTGATCTGCAGAGGAACAGTAAAGTAATGGCAAAAAAGATATGAATGTACTTGAAGAAGGAAGGTAAGTTTCTCTGATGATGATGTAGTGGGATGTTTTGCTCATGACTATCTCTTCCTTTTAATTTTCATTCTGTTTTGTTCTGAAAAGAAAAAGGATCTGAGATTTATAACTACCTTTATCTGTTTCTCATTAAATTCATTGGGATTCACCCATCGCAGGAAAAATTTTAATTGCCTTGTCAGTATTCATTAAACTGCATTTTGACTTGAAGTTCATTTTCTGTCATGAATGGAAAACTTTAAAAAATTATAACTCATTTAGGAAAACTGTTTCTATTCCTTTAGCCAACAGGCTGGTGTTTCACAGGCCGAAAAGAGGCAACAAATCTAACTTTGTACAAACACTGAGCACAAAAAAATTATGTAAACAATAATGTGAGCAAACATTTATAGAACCTGAAAGAAAAGTAAATGTTGGATAAGTGAGAAAAGGACTTCAGAAGTGGGGAAGGAGCTGCCAAGGTGAAATAACCTACTGCTGTCCGTACCCTTGGCCATAGAGGAAAAACTGGTCCCTGCCTGACTCATCCTGTTTTCACTGGCCTGGGCTGAGCCTTGCAGGCAGGATGAAATAAGCAAGACAACAAAGCCCAGAAAGAGCTAGGGAATATCAGCAGTGAGATGCAGTGAGTGACCACTCCTGACCATATTTTTAATTAGAGGGATGTTTCTGGAGTTAACAGCAGTGAGCACAGAGAAAGCATCACCTGTCCCACACTCCATTTCAGTTTAACCTCTGTGAAGCTGTTTTTAATTCTGGTGCTAGACTGGTGGTAGGAAGAAGGAGATGGCTGGCCTCAAGTGGCCTCAGAGACCACATCCAGGGTGAGAATACATTTATGGGACTGATTGTATCTGCATTAAAAAACCTTAGGCAGATAAATTAATTGATGATATTTTCCATTTAACCAAATTCCTCAGCATGTTATGTTCCACAAGGTCTAATTAAGCATTAGATTATACATATTCTTTTAAGTGTAGGCTCATTATAGCTTCTCCCTTAGATGTTTAACATCTTTGGTTACTCACTGTGCTTTAATTCAGTTTTTACCTTTTTTAATTTTATTTTAATTTAATCCAGTGATCAGAGAAACCTGACTGGTTTTAGACACTTCAGTTACAGTTTTTGAACGAAGTCTTTGGCTGTTCTTCCTGCTGATTTACAGCAGCTGACAGATGATTAAAGCTCCATGTGTCCAATCACCAAGAAGTTATTTCACTTTCTGCATTCTCTGCTTGACAGGAAAGGTGAGAAATGAAAGTTCAAACACACTGTAGCAAATGAGATAATTTTAAATTTACACAGTGCAGAGGAAGCAGCACTTCCCGTTACCAAACAGAGAAAAAATAGTGCCCCAACTGTCACAATTTTGACACTGTCAGAATCTTTATCCAATTATGGGTCTGATTTTCTTTTTGACAGCAGAAACTAAGACATGATTATGATGTGTCCTGAATTCAATAAAATGCATCACTTTGTGTGTGCGTGCCTTTAGGAGATGAAATGTGATTTAATACGGGGAATGTGGTTAAAGACAATGGGGAGGGGGGGGGAGCAGAGGGGAGGAGAGGGGAGCGGAGCAGACGGGAGGGGA
>WYDI02010964.1:0-12171 GCA_009867235.2 Psittacus erithacus | reverse complement strand
GTGCTGAGGCACTGGCATAGGGTGCCCAGAGAAGCTGTGGCTGCCCCATCCCTGGCAGTGTTCAAGGCCAGGTTGGACAAGGCTTGGAGCAAGCCTCTCTAGTGGAGAGGTATCCCTGCCCATGGCCAGGGGCTGGAACTGAATGATCTTAAGCTCCTTTCCAACTTAAACCATTCTATGATGTGGTTGCAAAAGCTGATGTTAGGGGTTTGGGTGCAATGGTTTTGGGTCCTCAAGTAGCATCCTGCAAGGGGTGTGCTGGGCCAAAACTTGTGTGTATTGTAAGAGATGAATTCAATGGGTCTTGGGGGGGTTGGGGAAATAGGAGGGAGTGGGTGGCACAGATTTACTGCAGCTTGGACTTGGATCTTTTTTGTCCTTAACTCAATGTATGATAGAAAGGATGATGTGGGAAGGTGAAGGATCTGCCCTGTGCCAGTGTCGCTGCTGCTCTGCTTTCCTTTACTGCCTGCCCTGCTCTGTTAATGTGTCCTTGGATCCTTGGCCCTATCTCTTTCCCCTTTGTGCTGGGCTCTTGGGCAATCTCCTGCCTGCCTCACAGACCATTATTTGGCCCTGCCAAGCTCTGTGTGTCTGCCTGGCAGCAGATTAGGATTGTGCTTGGTGATAACATTGTTCCTTGGGGAGCAGATGATGGGAGGAGGAGGGCGGGAGAGTAGGAAGTAGGAGTCAAATGGCAATTGCTGGGGCCTCTGCAAGAGCAGAAGGTATAAATCAAAGTGAATTTGATTTATATGGGTGCTGCAAACCTCGTGGGGCTTTTTCCTTCATCATTTACACAGCTATGGCTTGTAGCACTACGTGTGCTGCTGGTTTATGGATGGTATTTAGCAGGTAAGATCATTTCGGATGTGTCAAGGACACAGCAGGAACGTGAGCTCTCTTTCATGCACTTCTACCACGTTATCCCAGAAAAACCCTTCCCAGGCTGTGCCTCAGTTTCCCTCTTGTCTCACAGCTTCTCCTTGCTCCCAAGCATGGATGGGGGGAGCCAGACCCCGACCTGACAGCCTTTGAGATGGGGATGCTGTAGCTGTGCACTATGAAAGCAGCCTTCTGGTGCCAAGGCTCCTCCATCACTGGACCAGAGCTGGTCATTGCCACGATGCGCTGGTGGGACAAAGGCTCTGGGCCATCAGGAGAGCAGGACTGAACCCTCTCCACGGGCTGAACCGGTGCGACGGGAGGGCTGGGACCAGAGGGTGCAGTTCCCACGCAGCTGCACCGCGTTGGCACGGCCCAACGAGGGGATGTTGGCGGAGCGGAGCTAATCCGGGCCAGCCAGAACTGGAGGTGTTGGGAAAGCGGCTCCAGCCTCCATGGAGGCGGCGGGGATTCGGGTTACGGCTCCTGGAAGGACCCGCCTAGGGGAGGACCCAAGGAGGGACGGGCTGAGGCGAGCTCTTGCCAACTTGCCTCCCCGGAGCCAGCGTTTGGGAGCGCTGTGATGAGGCTGTAAAGCGCGTCTGAAACTTTCCTGTAAGGCTCTTGGCTTTTCTCCTTGTATCCCTTGCTTGGGAAGCGGCTCTGCCCTCCAGAGATGGGGATCTCCTTGCTGGATAGCTGCCCTGGCTTGCTGTGGTGGGGAGACCAGCGCTAAATGCCAGCTTTGGACGCGGTTGGTTGTGCTTTCAGGTAGGAATCTGGTCTTCGGAGTAAAAGCTTGGGCTGTTTAGGGCTTAAATCGAGCCGTGGTCTGAATGTTTGGCCGTGTAAATCGGTGTGCAGGGTAACACGGGCTAGCTTTGAGTCCCTTTATAGGTCCATTGTTCTGCCTTGATCCACAGGGATGGTGGTTGGTAGTGGGAGCCTGGATTCTGCCGCTCATCCCCATTCCCTTGCACTGCGGGTTTGTTACCAAGTGGTGGATGTTCCCCGGTCTCCCGGAGCTGCCTGGCGTGTCCTACTCCTGAGAGCAGGAGGAAAAGGGGAAGGGAGAACCCTTGCACCTTCCCTTTCAGTGCGAGAGGACTCTGAACTTACTGCGAACCTGGGCGGGAGAAGGGAGCTGGTGTTCGCACCCAGATAACGCTGGCGAGGGGAGAAGCCGCGCTTCTTTTGTGTGCTGGCCCCTGCTAAAGCTTTGCTGGATGTAAAGGGGGAGAGACTTGCGTGGAGTTTGAGGAAGCGTGAGGAGAGGAGAGGCTGTGATTGCGCATTGCTCGAGGGGAAGGGGCTGCTGGGTTGCTGCTGCTTGCAACTGGACTCGTGTTTTACCGAGGGAACAATGCTGCTGAGGAGAAGCCTTGCAAGAGCCCGCCGAGGAGCACAGGGCCATGGAAGGGGGCTGCTCGGACCCTGAACAATGGATTCCTCCGGCTCCTTTGTGCATCATGGCACCAGCCTGACTCTATCTGCTCACTGTTGCGGGCAGGGTGTTCCTCTTCCCCTTCTCAACGTTGCTGTGTGGCATCGTCCCACTCCCAGGGCAGGTTGCTAATGGCAGGGTAGCGGTGAAGTGGCACAGGAGCTCCTCGAACCCATCACAGGGCATTATTAACCTGTCAGCCTCTCCTGGACTCCTCGGATTGCCCAAACCCGGTTTGTAACCCACACTGCAGAGGGAGTTGCAACCCTCAAAGTATTCCCTGGGCTCCATGTGGGTTTTGCCCAAAGCAGCCTTTAATCCTCAGGGCAACATCTGAATGCTGAGGGGCTGCTTCTTTACATTGGAGTGTTGCAAATGCAGGACGCAGCCCCTTTGTGGCTTGCCACAGCTCTAATCTCCTCCCCCCAGTAAACACAGCATTGAACTAGTGATGTATAACACAGTGAGAAAGGTTCACAGTTTGCCATGGGGCATGTTATAGCTGAGGAGCCATTAATGCTTGCAAGAGAAGAAGCTTGGTCTCCAGAACTTAGTGGCAAGTTTCAAGCGAGTCTGAGCTGGATTCAATTTGGCTTGATGTCAGCTCAGACCTGACTGAGAATAAGACCTAAAGCCATTGACACTGTACTGTTTTAATGGTCCTGGAAATGGAAAGCATCATGCAAGCTGGCTTTGTGCTACGCTGTGTATGGTCCAGTGCTGCTCTGTTGTGATCCTCACTATACCAGGTCAGCTTCTGTAACTGGCGCCACTTCAGTTTCTCTCCTCCCCCTCTGCTTCCCATGTGTGTGGTGTTGAAGTGGTTTTCTGCCATCAGTGGCACTTTGCTTTTTGATTTGGGATTCAGGCTTTCACCAGTGCTTGGAGGAAACTGCTTTGCCTAAGAATGGCCAAGCCTTTGGTTTGATTTTTGGATACACCCTATGAAGGTGGCATCCACCTGCCTGTGACTCAGTGTCCTGATCTGGAGCGTTCCTCCCTTCCTTGTTCTCCCATTGCTTTCCCATGTCCAAGCCAAGTCACCATGGAGTGTGTCTGAGGAAGCCACTGAGATACTTTCATCCCCTGCGCTGCATTTGAACCACATGATTCCTGAACAGCTGGACATCTACAAACATCCCATGACCTGAAAAGAGAGGCAAGATGGACTTGTTACATGGTACTAGCTCATGGCTCCATCCCCTGGGGCAGCTCCATTCCACCTCTGCTTCCTTTTCCTTTCTTTCCCATCCATATTCTTGCAGCCCAGACTCCACCATGTCCTGGGCTGCATCCCCAGAGCGTGATGCTGAAGCACCCCAGGAAACAGCAGTGGGAAACTGCTGCCTGGAGAGTGGAGGAACATGGAATCATAGGATGAACACACTGTGAATTCAGGTTCCTGAGCTGTGTTTTAGGTTGGAGGGTGATTTAAAGTGAATTGTGAGCACGTTGGGCTTTCTCCCTGTGTAAAAGAACTGCATGGTCTGCCTTAAGCCTTCTCTAAGATGAGGGTGATGGTTGAGCTCATGAGAGGACAGGGAGGACCAGTGACTTCATCTGCAGGACACACCAAGCTGAGGAAAAAGTGTGTCATCCATCACTCAGCACCTCAGTGCTGCGAGGAAGGAGGCTCCAAACTGGGTTTGCCCTTCCCAGTGGGGACTGCAGCCAGCCCTGACTTGAGATTTCCAGGCTCTGGGTTAGGAAAGGAGCAGGAACATCTGCTGTGGAGGGGAGTGATCCGGCTGCTGCTCATCCCATGGGACTGTTCATGGTGCTGGATCTTTTCATGGTTTCTTTTCCTGTGGACACAAAGAATCCTTTAACTCAACATCCTTTAACTTAACCTGCTGCTTTGTGGTTGGCTGCCCCCAGGACAGGGATTAGGAGAGGTAAAGAGGCTTTGACAAGTGATGCAGAATCTGGGAATGGGTTTGGTGGAAGGGACCTTAAAGCTCCTCCAGCTTCAAGCCCCATCCAACCTGGCCTTGGACAGGGAGGGGATACCCACAGTAATGTTATGACCCAGACAAGTGGCTCCCAGCAGTGCCCAGTGTGTCAAAGAAATGGGAAATGTCCTTGAGACTTCAGTATCTTCCTATCAAGTTGTTTTCCCATGAGTTTTGACTTGCAGCCTTGTTCCAGACCTGAAAGGGTGGAAGGGAGCTGCTTCCCTTGGTGCACAAGTGCCTGACTGGGTGATACTCTGGCTGCTGCGCCATGGCTGTATGGTCCAGAAGTGCTGCAGGGCTCCCTGATGCTCCAGCTCCGTGGTTATGTGTGCTGACTTCTTGCCACTGGTTTACTTTGCAGGGCTGAGGAGTCTTTTCCTGCCCAGTTCTTTCTCTCTTGCCAAAGCTTGGGAAGTACTTTGGGAAGGATCAGCAAGTGCTGCCCATGTTGGGAAGCATGCTCAGTACCTCCCCAGCTTGGTAATAGCTGTGTGTGTTTGCAGGCCCAAGCAGCTAATGCTATTCTTGTCCTTCTCTAGGCCAGCAGCAATGAAGCACTGCTTTTACAATGAGACTGTGGGGTTCTTCTACAACAACAGCCGCAAAGAGCTGACCACGTACTGGAGGACAAAGGATGTCCTAGTGGTTGCCCTCGGCCTGACAGTGAGTGTCATTGTGCTCCTGACCAACCTGCTGGTCATCACCGCTATCATCATCAACCGCCGCTTCCACTACCCCATCTACTACCTGCTGGGGAACTTGGCTGCTGCAGACCTCTTTGCTGGCATCGCTTACATGTTCCTCATGTTCCACACGGGGCCCAGGACAGCAGAGCTCTCCCTGAAGACCTGGTTCATCCGTCAGAGCCTGCTGGACACCAGTTTGACAGCCTCTGTGGTGAACCTGCTGGCAATCGCTGTTGAAAGGCACCAGACTGTGTTCACTATGCAGTTACACAGCAAAATGTCCAACCAGCGGGTAATGATCCTCATCTTCTGTATTTGGGTCACGGCCCTGCTCCTGGGGCTCATCCCATCCTATGGCTGGCACTGCCTCTGTGCACTGGAGAAGTGCTCCAGCATGGCACCGCTCTACAGCAGGAGCTACCTGACCTTCTGGGCCATCTCCAACCTGGTCATCTTCCTGATCATGGTGGTTGTGTACACGCACATCTTCATCTATGTCAAAAGGAAGATGACCCGGATGTCCAAGCACACGAGCTTCCACCCGCGCTACAAAGAGACCATGATCAGCCTGGTCAAGACGGTCACCATCATCCTGAGTAAGTCCACTTCATGGTGCTTTGAACCTCCAGCCTGGGCTGGGTGGGGTTGATGGGGTGGATGTGCTCAGGACAGTGGGGAGCATTGGGAAGGAATGCTGCTTCCCTGGTCCCTGATGCTTGAGGTGATGCTTTGCTTTGGTGCTGCTGAACTGAAGTTTCAGGGCTCGGCATGAGTTGTGTGAGCTGGAGCAAGGCAAGAGAGGGTAAGCTCCTAAGTCTCCTGCATGGGTGTTTCTCAGGTTAGTAGAGATGAGAGGAGCTGTTACTGGTGTGATTTAGTAATACCTGACTGCTGTAAGTGCTGGGACTTTGGGCATGGAAGCAGCTCTTAACGTGCTCAACTCCAGTCTGCTTCCTCCATAGAGGGATAGCATGGAGTTAGGAGCTATAATCCAGGAGCACTTAGTGCATCCTTTATTGAAAGGATGGAGCAAGGTTTGGGGCAGCTATTACAAGGTGGTGGGGAAGGAATGAGGGAGTTGCAGCCAAATTCCTTGCTGTTTATGGAATGAAGCATTGAACTCTGTTCAGATTTCTTTGTTTGAGCAGCTCAGCACTGGCGCTCGGGCAAATGTGTCCCTGGGAGCTCTGAGTTCAGCTCAAGCTGCTCTCCATGAGCACAGGGGCTCCAGCAGAGCGCTGACTGCCCGTCAGTACATCTGCAGCTGCAGTCTGCAGTGAGATATGAGCAGGAAGTGGAAGTGCTTGGTGCTGAGGCTCTGACTGGGCAGGACATGGAACTTCATTCAGATCTGGGCTGTCCTGCCCAGTGCTGCACATCTAAGAGAATCGTAGAATGGGTTGGCTTGAAAAGGAGTTGAAGATCATCCAGTTCCAGCCCCTGCCATGAGCAGGGACACCTCACACTAGCCCATGGCACCTAAGCCCCCTCCAACCTTGAGCACTGCCAGGGATGGGGCAGCCACAGCTTCTCTGGGCACCCTGTGCCAGCGCCTCAGCACCCTCACAGGGAAGGACTTCTTCCTTATCTCCAACCTGAACTTCCCCTCTTTCAGTCTGAACCCATCACCCCTTGTCCTATCCCTGATGAATGTCCCTCTCCAGCATCCCTGTAGCCCCTTTCAGACCCTGGTGGCTGCCCTGAGGTCTCCACACAGCTTCTCTTCTCCAGCCCCAATGTTCTCAGCCTGGCTCATGTGGGAGCTGCTCCAGCCCCTGCTCATCCTCGTGGCTTCCTCTGGCCTTGCTCCAACAGCTCCATGCCATTCTTATGTTAATAGCAGCAGTTGGGATGTGCATTGTGCTTTCAACAGCCCATTGCTCCAGGAGTTCTTTAAGGAAAGACTTAGATCCTTAAAGGGAAGCACCAGACTGAAGTAAATCAAAACGCTCCACTCCAGGCCCACGGTCACAACCCTCTGCTTGCAAATCTTTCCTGATAAGCCCAGAATTTGCTCTGTCAGGGAAACCCTGTGGCTGCAAACAGAGTCCTCCCTTGCAAGCTCCCTCTGGCGCAGTGGGACTCAGCGGCAGGGGGGAGTTATGGGGCTGCTTGGTGCCTCCCTGCTCCGGGGCTTGTTGCAACTTGTGAGCATCGAAACTGGAGTTTTCTGCCTCTTCCTGCTTTTCCTTTGATGCTGTCTCCCAATCTCTCCATCTCCTGGGTGCAGCTGGGAGGCGGTTGCTGCCTGGATGCTGCGTGGATTTAGTTACTTCGTGTGCTTTGTAGAGTCTGCAGTGAAGTTGGGTTCTTCCTCTTTCCTGCCTGAGCGGTGTCAGGGTCACCCCATGGTGTCAGCAGGGCTGCTCAACTTTAAGGGGCTTCACATTGACTGGAAGAATGTTGGCAGGATAAGGGGTGCTGGCCAAGGAGGGAAATGCAACCCACCTTGTATTGGGAGATCCCCTTCCTTGTGGTGCCCTTGGCTTCTGCCTTGAGCAAGGAGAAAGCTGGGGTCAGAGGAGGCTTAGAAGAGCTGCTGTGGTTCCACAGGGAATTGGGACTGGTGCCTGAGGATGACCAGTGTGGTGAGAAACCTCATGGAGGGGGACTCAGGAGCTCATCAGGCCTTTGGGGCTCTTGTAAGCCAAGGGGTTTCCCTTTCTGTGCAGGGCAGCATCCGAGGGAAGCAGCAGTTGGTTCTGTACAGGGAACAGGAAGGAGCTGCTGAACTCGAGGGGGGAAAAACACCTTTCCATTAGGGAAAGCACCTTTCCATTTGGATTCAGTGTGCAGCAAGTGAGGCTGCAGAGGGCTCCTTCCCTTCTGAAAGCCCTGGTGTAATCCCTTCCCCACCCTCATTCCCCAGCCTTCTGCAAACTTGGACTCTGCACAGGGAATACTTTGCGCCTTATGCATCGGAGGGTGAGGCGCTGGTGAGGAAGCGGAGGGTGCGGTAAGAGCTCTGTGTGTCCCACTTCATTGCCAGGCAAGGATAATCCTGCAGGTCCCGGGCATCGGGAGCAGGTCTAGGAGCTGACCTGGAAACCTGTAATGAGGCCAAGGTGTAGCTGGAAACCGGGAGGAAGTCCTCCCACAGAGGAGTTGATGCGATGTGACCGAGCCGTGGGGCAGAGGCGTTGCTGACCACGCTCTGTTCCATCACTAAGAGTTCAGGTTCTGTGTCCTTCAGGTTCTGAGTCCTTCAGCTTCCATTAAGGAGCAAGGAAAGAGCTGGATTTGCAGGCAAAGAACCTCTTCTCTGTAATATTCCTTTGGCTTTCCTTAGTGCTGCTGGGAGCCAGTCTCTAGTGAATCTGCTTCTTGTGAATGCTGAAAACCAGGCCACAAAAGAAGGTGAAAGCACTAAACAAGGAGGTTCTTTTCCTGCAGGTCCAGTGTTGGCTTTCCCTTTGGGAAAACCAGGAATCCCTCCTGTGTGTATGTTAAATATAAAGGAGGCCAAGTCCTGTCTGCAAGTGGGGGGGAAAAGCTGCCTGGGGCTGGATGTGCTGGCCACCGTGCTGAGCATGGTTTGCTTAAATCCAAGGGCTCTGTGAGGCAGTGGCCTGAAGTCAGCAGGAATGAATGCTCCCTGAGTCCCTGGGCATCCCTCCCAAGTGTTCCTTTAACTTTGCACCAGTGCATTTCCCTCCATGACAGGCATGAATTCATCCTCTCTGCTCTGGTGCAGCTCCTCTGGCTGCTGCTCTCTCCGGGCAGATGTTTTCCAGTAGCGGGTGTAGTAACAGAATTCCCAGCAAGTCTCATTCCCTTCCACCCTTTCCCAGAAGACCCAGCAGGGTGCAGCTCCTGTGCTTTGGGGTAGAGCCTCTGCATGACCCCCAGGAGTATTGATGGGCGAGTGCCCCATTGACGTCAGCCTTCAGACCATGACTGGAAGAAGGGCTTGAGGAGCTGCAGCACCTCCCACTCTCATCATGCAAAGCAGCAATTACCCTTCTGCCAGAGAGCTTTGCAGGTGGTGGCAAGAACAGGGTATCTGAATCAGCGGTGGAGCCTGTCCAGCTCAGCCCTGCTCTTGGCCAGCCCATTGCTTTTCTGGTTTCTGTTCAGCTTAGAGCAGTGAGAGGCTGCTTCTGCCTCAAGTGTTGGCCAGGACTCAGCCAAACTCATCCTAAAGCCCTTGTGAACCATCTGGACACTGGAGGTTGTCATTCAAGGTGTGTTGCTCTGACTGGTTTGGGCTTGGGTTAGAAAGGACCTTAAGATCATTCAGTCCCAACCCCTAGGAGTGTCCCTCCCAGGGACGCCTCGCATTAGACCTCGTCGCCCAAGGGATGCCAGGGGTGGATCTTCCCTCATCTTACAGCCTGTTTCACCTTTGGGAGGGAATGGCATGTAAATAGGGAGCCTGACCATGTTATCTCTGTGAATGCAATGATGGGGAGGTAAGTGAAAGCACTTGACATGTTCTTCCCTGTAAGGGTGCTGAGGTGCTGGCACAGGGTGCTCAGAGAAGCTGTGGCTGCCCCATCCCTGGCAGTGTTCAAGGCCAAGTTGGTGCAAGCTGCTCTACTGAAAGGTGCCCCTTGCCTGTGGTAGGGGTTGGAACTGGCTGAGCTTTAAGGTCCCTTCACCCCAAACATTCTGTGGTCCTATAAAGCACCAGTAATTCTGCTGAGCATCTTTATAGTGCAGGGCCAGGAACCTACCTCTAACCTTTCTCTAACAGTTCTCACTCTCTTCCCAGGTGCTTTTGTTATCTGCTGGACTCCAGGACAAGTGGTGCTCCTCCTGGATGGCCTGGGCTGCAAGAGCTGCAATGTTCTAGCAGTGGAGAAGTACGTTCTGTTGCTGGCAGAGATCAACTCCTTGATAAACGCCATCGTCTACTCCTACAGGGACAGCGAGATGCGAAGCACCTTCCGGAGGATCCTCTGCTTTGTGTGTTACAGGAATTCCAAATACACCCCCACGGTGGTGAAGTTGAACACCACAGACCGTAGGACACTGTCTCAGAATGGGCACTTCACTGTGGATTCCTCTATTTAGCTCTTGCTCAGCTCCTCCTCCTGAGGAGGGAGCAGAGGGGAAGAGTGACCTGCTTCTGAAGCAGCAGCGCCTTCCCTGCTGTGCTCACTGCTTGTCGTGGATAAGGGACAAGAGAAGGAGCTGCTGGATGATGCGTTCCTGAGGATGAACACGCATGGAGTAGCGTTCTCTATTAAAGACTGCTATTTCTAATGCAAGGTTGATTGAGTGGAGCAGCATCTAGAGGTGTGCTGTGTGGGAATCTCCCACCAAGCAAAGTATTCGGTACTTCAGTATTACTGCCTCCAGAAAGAGTTGTTCCAGCAGTAGCATCCCCCAAAGAGCCAAAGCTCTTCAGCTTTATGCAGTGCCTCCTAAACAGAGCTGCTTTAGTGTTTCCCCAGAGAGCCCTCTTTGGGTTATGTTCCACCTGCTTCCGAAATCACGTTCTTAAGGCCTCTTCAGAGAGGAATTGGGTTGAATTGCTTCTCGAGAAGCAGATCCCTGCTTTCCAAAGTGTTCCGAGCTTTTGGAGGATGTCTTAGGAGCGCCTAATGTTTTCCTTAAACTGGAGAGTGGTGCTGTAACTCCCTGCAGTGGTGTTTGTGTTCTGTGAAATGATCCCATGTGCTATTCACAAGTTCATTGCCTATTCCTACATGTGGAGCGAGTTGTGTTCCCATGAAACCATCTTTCTACTCGCTGAAAGCCCTTTGGGACAGGTATAGGTTAGAGTCCAAGGCAAGCAGGGGTTTGCCTTGGGTTTTAATGTGCAGTTTGTACCTTAATACTCCAGTGCTCAACAGTTCAGTGTGGTCAGATATAGCCTTTCCCTCAGCAAAGCCCTGTGAGGAATTAGGAGTGTTAATGTTGGTCCGTGTAGTCCTGGGAGAGGCTGTCAGGAGGCAGGGGTCGGAATCCTGGTTAAATTCCTCATTTTGGGGGGGTTTAACTGGGTTTTAACATGAAACAGCTCCCTGAGTGATCACCTCAGCTGGCGTTGAGAGCAGACGGCTTTCCCAGAGGTGTTGTTACTCAAATGTGTGCATGGATTTGTTCTCGCAGGACAGAGTCGGGAAGTGCCAGTGTTAAGGTGGCAGTCTCCTGGATTGACTAACCCAGCCTTAGAATCTGGTTCCCATCTCTGTATCCCAGAGGCTTTTTGAATAAACACGTTGTCCTGGGTTTTAGAAAAGAAGATGTGGAATTTTTCCCTTCTCCCCCCACTCTGAAGCCCTGGGAAAAGGAACAGCCGGTTGTGTGATGCCGGAAGGGAAGGATGCTGCCCTTCGTGCCTGCATCCATGCAGCCTGCTGTGCTATGAGCTGCCTTGGAGGTAGGTTCTCCTCAAGAACATCTCAGGGCTGTATGTGCGTGATTTGAAGGGATGAGAGCCTCCAGAAAGACCATAAAGAGAACTGGAGGGTCATTTCCAGGCCGCCAGAGTAAGGGGAGAGATGCCAACCTCGGTTCATTGCTTGTGAGCACCAGACTTGGCAGTTCTGGGGACCCTTCACACAGTGGTAGGGCTAAAAGAAGGCAAAATTCTCTTTGTATTGCCAAAGATGAGCTCTAGTTACCTTCTAGTCCCTGGAAAATACTGGTTTTGGCATACAGGGACCCCCTGTGGTGAATTAGTAGTAGCTGGAGGAAGAGGCTAACAGTGAAAACATGGAGAACTGTTCCTGGGAGTGCTGGAGCTGGGATAGAACAACCACAGCCCTTGCCTTTGAGCATCCTCAAGCAGGAAGCACGAGTCCTACTTCATACCAAGCTGACTTTACAGTTAAACACATGCCAAGCTCTGCCTTTCCTAAAAGAGGGGGGAAGGAAGCACTAGGATGGTTGATGTGGCCTAGGTGAGGGGTTAGCACCAGTCTGATTTAACCAGCGGGATGTGGAAAGAATTGACTACTGCATTGGGGTGGGAATGGATCTTTAGTGGGTGAGGTGACGCTTGGCTCCTAAGAGAACTGCACTTGGCTTTTAGGCCCAATTGAGCCTTTCAGCTGTACATGTTGTTCTGAAGGACCTGGTTTGGGTTGGAAGGGACCTTAAAGCTCATCCAGTTCCACCCCCTGCCATGGGTAGGGGCATCTTCCACTACAGCAGCTTGCTTCAACCTGGCCTTGAACACTGCCAGGGATGGGGCATCCAAACCTTCTCCATTCAACCCATCCCAGTGTCCCCAGGGAAGAGCTTCTGC
>WYDI02010962.1:17936-38959 GCA_009867235.2 Psittacus erithacus | reverse complement strand
AGATGGTCTCGAACCTGATCCTCTCCTACAGTGGGCCCAAGGTCTTCATTCTCACAGTCCCTGTGTCTGCCTTCCAACACTTAGGTGGTGTGGTCAGAGCATTTGCCAGCGAAGACCGAGGCAAAGAAGTCATTAAGTACCTCAGCCTTTCATGAAGTTCATTTGTTTTGTCATAGTTCCTAACTACAAGGAAAAACAAAGTATACAGAAACAGTTGTGGAGATGTCCAAATTGGGGTTTAATAAATGCTGCTTGATCCTCCTATAGTCAGTGCTAGTTACGCAATTGCACTATGCTGAATGTCTGAGGGCCTGATGAATTCTTTTACTAAAAGAAAGGTAGCATAGACTTGAGTAGCTGTTTATGCAACGCATCTGGTGCTTAAAAAAAATAAGCAAAACCAAATAAAAGCCTCCAGTGTTGCAATCAAATTCAAGCTGACTGTGTGATGCTTGTATTTGTACTGAGCAATCCGTTGCTTTGTGATGCCCCTTTACCACCCCATCATGCAGATTGGACCTTTGATATAAAGTAAGTATCTAAACCTTTTCTTTTCCTATTATGTACTGCTCTGAATATGCCATGCGTTTATTTGCCTTCCCAACTGCCGCTATTTTGAGGAGTGGTAGGGCTTGCAGTTGGACATAGCCTTTGCAAAAAACAGGTGGAAACTTGGGGGATCTGTGTTGCCCCAGGCAATGTGCTTCCGATCAGTCAGAAACGCTTTGCCACTGCAGAAGCACAGGAAGAGAAAGGTGCAGCTGTCTCCACAAAAGCAAAATCTGGAGTCTTATGGGTTAGTGGAAGTCGATCAGCAAGGCAAGGGCTTCAGGCTCAGTGTGAATTCCTGGCTAGTTTAGTGGAAAGCATTGACTCTCTTGCTTTAACTTTTCTAGGAGTCAGTGCTTTGCAGGGAGCTGAGAGTTGACGTGTAGTACTTCATTTCTGTACAAAACAAGTGGTGCCTTGTGCTTGGGAGTCCTATCCCTCATTTTCCCTCACTTTGAGCAGTGGTGTGATACATCTTTCTTTGTAATTCTTGAAAAGTCAGCTTGATTGGTTTTTGCGTAATATGCGTTAGGACTCAACTTTTCCCCGGTCTCCTTTTAACCTTGTCAGATTTCTTTCTGGTGTTCCTCCTCCTCCTCTTTTGAAGGAATTAAACTGTTGCAATATGAATTGATTTACACCTCAGCTTTGGTGAGTATTTTTGAGAAACATGGAGAAACTGATGCTTGCAGGAAAACCTAATTTTTTAATTGAGGAGACCGTGAGTGTTGTGGACAGAGCTGTGAACACTGAATCCTTGCGAACTTTCAGTTATCTTGTAACTTACTCAGCAGAATCCCTATAAAGACAGCAACAAAGTTGGTAAAAATCTTTTCATCATCTACAGAAAACGTGACAGCATAACAGTAGCGTAGTCATTCTATATTTTACTGCAGACTGTGTTGGCACCTGAAAAGATGACTGCTTTTTCCTTCAATTAAATAATAGGCATACAGTATATGCTTAACCATGTTCTTTATTGTTTTGTAATACAGGAATGGAATGAATGTCCTTATGTGCTTTGCTGAGTCAGGATCTTGGTGGATTCCTGTACTCATGTTTCATGGTGTTAACTCTACCAGTGTTCGTTCTTTCTGTTAATAGCGATAAAGTCGCAAAGCAATTATATTCCCACAGGCTGTCCTTTAATAACCTTTGTCATTTGTCAAAGTGCATTAGGCCCTTGAAAATTTTTAAAGACAAGCTATTGGTCTTCATGAACTAATAGAGTGCTCTGATGTGCCAGCTCATCTGACTTGCCAAATTGCTGTTGTTTCAGAGAAGAGCTCACTTCAGTGTCAAGAAATACTTTACGCCTCTTTCTATTAGAGCAAAGAATTTTCGAACAAGATTAAAATCTGACTTAGCAACAATCAACAAACTGCTTATTGGAACTGTCTTGGCCTTCCAGTCCTGCAAAGTTTATGTTTCAAGCTTTTCAATTGTCTTTGGATGTGAATGTAATTTATGTTAAGCTAGAAAATGCATAATGATGTTTCTGTGCTAAATTGCAGTGATTTTATCGTGAGCGTGTATTTATGATGCTATACTTGTATTAGTATTTGGGACTTCAGACACTATTTGTTATATTACAAAGGTATAACTGTGATTCTGTCTTCCCCAGTTATTTTGTTTCTTAAATTAATGTTACAACTACAAGCAGCCAAGATGTATTTGTCCAAGTAATTTACCAGCATGAAGTGGATATTTGGAGTTTGCATGTTCTTAGGTTATCTTCTATAAAAAAAAATATGTGGGAAAGAGGGCAACTACCAGTAAAATTGTTTAGTATTTTGTGAACTGTCTAGTGTTAAGGATTTAAAACAGTGATAATTCACTTGTAGTTGTGGTAACTACTATATACATTTCTATTCACTCCTGACAACCCCTTCAACAGATAGAGTTCTATTGCTTATGGTACTTATTGCATCTCTGCTTCAGGGATTGCTTTCTTCTTGGTTAGATCATGTTGAAGCCTGATGGGTCACTTTTACTTGTAAATGTGTACACTCCAGTATTCAGTACCTGGGTACACAAAGAGACAGATTACACGTATGGAAGCCAGTCAAATAAATGTGCTTTGCTCTTGTCTGACTGGAGCTGGATAGCAATATATGCAGTTTGCAATAAAAGTGGCATGTGTTCTTTCAAAATATTCAGATTATTTTTAGCATTGTTACTACTTGGAAGGTAAAGCTGTAATGTAATCTGCATCCCACATTTCTAGCTGTTCTGACAGTGTTAGACTGGTGACTATGTACATCGTTAATGAACAATATAATTCACAAGGAAAACATTCAAATTAGCAGGTAAGCAATGGTTACAGCAGTTACTGACTTTGATGGAAGGGTTTTGTATTGTAGTCTGTTGTATCTTCTTTGAAACAAACTTTGGTTTTTTTTAATTGCTTATCCTACCTGTGCTACTTCAGTATTGCAACAAACTGGGCAAACTGTCCAGTGGAGAGATTTCATTTTTACGTTGATGCTGTTTATGCTACATCTTTGCTCTCTCTGTTGCTTGCATGAATATGCATGTATACATATTCTGCTAGAATTCAGTCTCATTGTTGAGCTGTTAGTCTCAATATTGTGTGTGGCTTTTATTTTTATTTTACAAATATCAATCTGGCAACTGAAGTCAAGTATTTTGTTGGAGGATTAAAAAGGTTCAAGGTTCTTGAATTTTGCACATCCTGTGAAAAAGGTCAGTTTTTTCACTGTGGGCATATGTGTCTCATGAGCTCATAAATTGCTCTTGAAGGTAGATAGAAAAAATACTGAAGTCAACATCATATTTAAGAGTTTAAATGTGCTGATTGGAGTGTCTGAGAGTCTAACCTGAGGCAAAAGGTCTCCTGTTCAGTCTTTTTGACTGATACGGAGTCATCCACTGTTAATAATTTACTTTTGAGACCTACTGAATAAAAAATAGGAGACTCATAGCATCAGTATCACTGTTGATCTTCCCTAGAAAGTATGAACACATTGTATTTTGATGTATGTTTCCATTCTTCACACACTTAACTGTTCTCTATTGTAGCCACTGCATCTGATTTTTTTTTCTTAATGAGCAATGATTTTGTATCTTCAGAACACATAGCTTGCCCTGCAGGACCTTATGTTCATTTGTAGTCTGCTCTGTGTAGTAAATAAAAAATAGTAGCACCCTGCCACTCGCCATTTTACATGCATCACTCCTGACCATGCTTCTGAGTAATCTGCTAGAGAGTGTGGTCATGTCTTCAACTTGTAGGCCTGGAATAATTTAATCTTTTAAATTAACCTAAAATATATTACATTTTTTACATTTAATGTGTGTTGGGTTTTTTTGTGTTTTTTTTTTTTTTTTTTTTTTTTGTGAGTTGAAGGAAACATGGCAATTCATTTGTGGGAGAACCAGAACAACAGTACACTTCTTCCACTTTCTAAATGGAATGAACTTTGGTAGCAGCTGTTACATTGCTTATAGTTCATATAATGTTCACTAAAATAAAGATTTATAAAACTGTTCATTTTAAAATTGTTCTGGAGCTTCCTCAGATCGTGATAGCCTAGTTTAGCTGTACTATTCTGAAATTGGTGCTCAAACACAGGAGGAGGGAAGGGTGATCGGGCAGTCACCGGGGCTTCAGAAAGGCCTGATTGTGTCGCTGTTAAAGGGGTAGTGTTTTACCCTTCTAATTGACTCAGAGGTGTCACTCTCTGTGCCTGGCACTTGCTGATCTACGTAGAACATATAACTGAACTACATAACAGAATGTGAGAATGTGTTTTTAGCAATTGTTTCTGGAGGCTCACTTGACTTTTTAGGACATCTGTACTACATGACAATTTTGATATTTAAGTTAGGTCATCACATTAACTATTTAAAAGTACATCAGAAAAGTACATTGTGTGCTTTGTCTGTCTCTTCATTTCTTTAGATGACAACAGAGAAAAGGATGTGTGGAACAGGTCTCTCATTTTATGTGGTACTTAATACTGTAAAACTGAGCATGGTTGCCAGGATTTCCAGTATGGGAGGTGAGAAGGTAATGAGACAAGTTTTTTCTCTTGAATTTGAAGATTGTTTTTGTATGCATAAATGTGAATTTCCTTGAGGTATTCAGTCATGTTCCAGCTTTACTATTGTGGTATATCAATCATACTGTAAAATAGGAGAAATTGATCCTGTTTTCTGGCAAACTGAAATACCTCAGGACATATTTGTGCTGCTTCTATGACGTGTGGAGTAGTCTGAGGTAGCTTTTTGAACATCTAGGCTGAAGAGGCCAAAAAGCGTGTCAGGCTGCCTTCAGTCTTGGCTTCCTGTGCAGTCTTCTGGAAGAAGTATTCAGAATGTCTACGTAAGGAACTCATTGTAAGTGGATTGAATACTTCCTACGGCTTAAAATACTGGTGTCACAAGTCTGTTGAAATGAAGAAGCCAAATGTCTAAGGAGAATGAAGATTCTTATTTTTATCCCAGTGGTGGTTTTTTTGGCTGCTCCTTCCATGTATGGCTGTTTGTCCTGTACTGACAAACTGAAAATTGTGTAAAAAATTTGTAACCTAGGTAGAACTTGTAAGCCCTGTTTTCTCAAATTGAAGCATGGTACTTAATTCCTCTTCAAGAAAACAACAAAGTTGGCATCTCTGTTTCCATTTTTAACTTCTTTTTTCATACCAGTCAGCGAAAGAGTAAGGGGTCCTTATCTGGCTATATCTTGAAGACAGATCCTGAAATCTGGTTGTGGTGTCATTATTTCAGCTGCTACCTTCCTTGTCTCCATCTTTTCCAGTGAGGTTTGCCTGAGTGTAGTATTTCTGAATGTCCTTTTCACAGCAAGGTATTTTGAACAGCAGTGATACAACAATTATTTGACACTTAGGCTGAGCCTGTACCTCCTTGGTTTCCTGTAAGTGTTGTCTTTTTTTCCTAGAGCCTAAAATAACCTTCTTGAAGGCTGATTGTACTTCACTGGTAGACCTTTAATTTGCTACCATCTCTTATTCACATCCTTTTATTTTTTTTTTAATACTATTTGATTCTCTAAAAAGTAATTGTGGTGGTTGAGTTATGCACAGCCAAACTGGCCAACCCTTCTCCCCCTCCCCATAATCTTAAAATTGATTAATCAAAGTGATTAATAAGAAAATGTGGATGTTGAATACATTGCTTAACCTCTCTTTGCCCTACACTTGCATTTGTAAAATAGAGACTGAAATGCTAATCCATGCAGAACGCTGAAGCTTAATGGATGTTGGTGAATCACAATTGCCAAAGATACTACAGAAATACCTTGTTGATGTTGTCTGAATTATGTCATTGTTTGGTCAAAAATTAGAATAAAATGTGTTCTTGCCTGTGCTGTTGAATTTATGGTTCAGGGTATTGTTTTCCGTCTGTGATGATCTTACAACATGCTCAAGTTGGTAGGGGGCTGTGTTTTGATAGCGTTGGTGCGGCATTTTATTATTAAGCAAAGACAAAAATATTTCTGGTCCAAGAATTACAAACCAGGTTATGTACTTGCTAAATAGAGTTAAATTTCTCTTCCCTTGTTCCCCAAGACAATTGCAAATTAACACTAATAAATCACATTGCAGCAGTTTGCAAGACGTGAAAATATTTTAATAACTAAATTGTTCTTTTCTGCTCCTTCTTCCTTTTTTTTTTTTATGCAGTGATTTTCTAGATTCAAAATCAGCGTGTCTTATGCATGCTACCTATAATATATAGTTGTTTCAAATCAGCTTTACTTACTGAGCTTTTTCTAGTAATGGAGCTCTGTCAGCAAAAAGCATATGCACCAGCAAATGATAAACGATGGACTTGTGTCAAATGGAAGCTTGAAAGGTGCTTCTGTCATTAGATGGATTAGTCTGAACCAGGGGTTCAAAACTCCTCAAGTGTAATTGTTTCAGAGAAAAGCTATCCCTGGATTGATAGGCGAGGGTAAGCACTGAGAGTTGGAGGAAGAACTACTTCATCAGATGAAAGTGAGGGTTTACTAATTCACCCTAAGTATAAGCTTTGTTGTCATGAGATTGCTTACTTGATATTTCTGTGAGGTTTTTTTAATGTGAAATTTGCAAAGATGTAACTTTGTGCCAGTGAAGGATACTGATATTTTGGGATTTTTTTTTCCTTCCAAAATTAGAAAGCTTAATTCTAGTTATATGGCTACTGGCAACAATAATTTAAAATAATCTGTTATAGTTTTCATATGCATTCTAAAAATGTTGGTTCTTGTTTCAGTAATCATTGTCTTAGCTATGAAACCTCTTTAATCTCCTATAGTTGTTCTGTCAGAGGCTGATTAAGATAATTAGAGATAACTATTTTAGTGCAAGACATTCTTGTGCATAGTGTCTGTAAATTGTAATTTTATAGAAATAGCACTCTAATACTGTAGTTCATTGTTAAATATATTGTGCTCTCATGTTGTTACTGTGTAAATTTCATTGGGAAGAAAAAAATTTACAGGAGGAGGTATTTATATTAGGAATTAAACTTTTGAAATATTTTTCCTGATTTTTATGTATTGTTCTGGCTGTGCTTTAAATGGGTGTGCCGTTAAGAGTGCTCAACAAAAGAATAACTATAAGCAGGGAGGCTTTCGCTGCTCCTCAGTCTTTCCATTGTGCTACTTTTTCCCTCTCTTCTGCTTCTTTGCAATTGTTAGCCTTCATGTGAACTGAAAGGTACTTCAAAACACTGGAAGAAAATAGTCTGAAAGCTTCATGTGCATTTGCTTCATAGTAAAGAGAAGCGAAGAAGCTGAAGACTTTTTCCAGTGACAGGTGTTTGTGTGTCAGAGCAATGAATGCTTTTGATGGCAAACCCACTTGCTTTTCTTCATTGTACTCTTTCTAAATATTGAAAAAAAAGGCAAATTCTGACAACAAAACCAAAAATTCTCCAAACTGTATAGTAGAAAGCTTTCTTTCTTTCTTTATTTTTTTATGAAGAAATTTAAATTATTTCAATGGCTATTCACTTTCATGCTGTGTGTGGCAAAAAAAAGGCAGCAGCTGAGAAGTGCCTGAGAAAGGTGAAGGCAGTTCCAAGTTGTATTCCTCATTATAGAATCATAGAATCCTTATGTTACAAAAATATTGTCATCTAATGATTGGCCAATGCAAAGTTGCAGTGTATTACAGATTGCTGATCTTTCTTCTTCAGAACAATATAAATTGCTAGAGCCCCATCTTAGAGAGCATAAAACTATTCTAAATCACTTCTTGTTTTTAAAAATTGTTTTCACACTTTTAAATCCTACTGTGTAAGTGTATTAGTGCGGCACATGTCTGTCTCCCTTATTTGCTTAGTTTGTAATCTGACTAAAGACAGTAATCGAAGATTATTTTGCAGATGTTAAATGTTCTGATCTTTGGTTGCTTTTGTATGCTAAGCCATGCAATGAAATTGCATCATGTGGAACTGCAGATGTGTCAACAGAACAGTCAAATTGAGCACGTGGAAGAGATTAAAAACAAGAGTTGAGAAAAATGCAACTTAGGTAGTAAGCTGTTCTTTCAAACAGAAGAAAAAATCCTCCTATTTAACATGAAAACACAAAATGTTAAAAAAATTGGTTGCAATTAAGTTCATTTTTTCTTTCAGTTAGCCGTGGAAGCAATTTGAATGATGGTAAAAATTGTGCTAAAGTGAAGTCTAAACTTATGTAGACAAATGTTTTATAGAAGTGCTGGGCTATTCATCCATGCAGGAGAATGAAACAGATGCTATGTAAATTGTGCTGCTGAGCAAAACTGACCCAGCAGCATAAACCAGCCTTCTCCAGGAATACTCCAAATCACAATGGGCAGAAAAACCAGATGTGTAACTACAGAATATTAGGTTATTCTGAATGTGTAACAGGTTTGAAACAAGAGTTGTCCTCTTCTATCTCATGCTCCCAGCATGGTCCTGTTGAGCCCAGGGCTGCATTAGCAGGCACATCCCTCCCTGTAGTGCTGAGTGCTTGTGGGTCAGGCTGAGCTGGCTTGCAGACCTGTCACAGGTGCCCTGGATCAGGTTGGAGGCTGCAAATGCTGTGTGCGAGAGTTGTTCCTGGGGAGGTCAGATGAATGACTTCTTTGTGATTACACCATCCCCAACACTTCTGAAGGAGCCTGAGAAAACAAGATAGTTGTATTGCTTGGTGAGAATGCATGGACCAGCTCTACAGAATCTTTTGTCATAAGGAAGGTGAGTTTTGCATCTTCGTTGAAGCTGCTGTATCGCTGTGCTTTTCTATTCACCCCAAAAGCTTGAGGCAAATCTCTTGTAGAAATAGCACCATGGTAGTAGAAGGTGCAGTCATGATTGTCCTCTGCGTTACATTCCATAATGGCATAAAAGGGTAAATTTTAAACCCAGCATGTGTGATACTGAGGTGTAGATTTTGATCAAACTTCAGCATTGGCAAGGTTACTGCATAGTTTTAACTGTCACCTATATAGCAATGATATACCTATAAGTCCAGGAGCGCTGCTTGGATGCTAAGGTAGCCCAATAGCAGGAGCTCTTGTGGTAGAAGAGAGGTATATCTGAGTAGCCAAGCTACTAAAGAAGTCTTAAAGGAGTAGTGAAAACCCTTGCCAGTGAGATGGGAGGTTTTAGCCGGGACTGTCCTTTTAGTACTGCCTTAAAAAAAGAGAAGTGTGTGACCTGGAGTCATGTGGCCTTTGTCTCATGTGAAACTGTACTTTGCTCTGTTTAAAATCTTTTCAGAAGTGGACTGTTTTCCACCCTCCCCCATAGCTTCCTCTTCATGTTAAAGCTATAAACCAGTGATATGCCTGAGTAGAGCTAGTCACAGATGCTCTGCCAGCATGTGACTGTTGTGCCTGAGCCTTATCATTCCTGCTAACTGACCCTTTTACTAAAAGTTTAATAGGGGATAAATTCACATGTGAATTCATAATCCCTTCGGTTGTGCTAGTAGGATTCCTTAACAAGCAGGCAACAAAGGGAATCTTATACAGCTAGAGTTTTTATTCTTCCTTCTTTTCATTCTCTTTCCAACTTTATTGGGTAGACTACTTCAAGGATGTGTCTTTAACTGTCATCCCAATATTTCTTTGTGCATAAACCTAGACAAAAGCAATATATTCAGTGTGGCTTTCAGAGCAGCTCTATGCAAGGAATTGAATACATTTTTTAGCTTTTCAGTACAATAGGTGGAAATACTACATCTTCCAAATATTTATTATTTAGTATTTATGCTTATTCAGTGTAACTTAAAAATAATTTCTTTTATAGCATGTATCATTTGAAACTTAAATGAAGTGGTTATTGTGCGATATTAGTTCCTGCGGGCTTTTGCATTGTTTCAGAATCTTGTATGCTGTTTGCTGCTGTTACCTAGAGAAGTCTGTAAATGCAGATACTGCAAATAATTTCAGTAGAAAACACTTTTAATCAACTTGGTTACTGATATTTTGAGTTTGAAAAAAAGAAAATTGTCTGTCTCATAATGTTCTGTTGAAGTGCCTTTAAAGTGATGATATCACTTTAATATATCTAACGGCTTTAGGGTTGCAACATTTATTGAGCAATGCTCATTGAAAGAATATTATTGATGTCTGGAGGCTTGCTACTTTTATAAAAAGGATACTGCTTTTTTTGTAGCCTCTGTGAAATAAAGCTTAATTTTTTTGTATTTCGTACTGTATTTCTGGCATGGAAAATGAGGAAATATGCATCATCTCTTTACAGTACTTTGTTTTCTGAACCAAAACCTACTGGGTTATGCTAGACTGAATGAAATGTTCTTAGAAGCTCTTGTTCCAGAGCCCCAGCTTTCCATAATTTCATTGTATATACTACCAATGTGTGGCAAAGAGGTTAAATCCTGTTGCTCCTATCAGTGGGCAGCTACATTTAAATAATAATTTTTCCCTGTCAGACCTGTCACATTCTAGAGGTCTCTGTAACTTCAGAACTTGGCATTTCATCATTAGAACCAGTGAAAGGTGGTTTTGTTTTGTTAAACTTTAATGGAAGTTGGATGCAGCTTCTTTTGCAGAAGGAAATCCAGTGTAAGTATACTATCCAAAGAGGGAGAGGCAGGGAATATGTGTGTATTTAGGGAGGGTGTGTACATGAGTAGGAGAAAGGTGTATTTAGAGTCAGAGCCAGGTTGGGAGATCAAGAAAGTCAGCTGTGTGGAGTCTCAGAAGTTAATGGTGAGGTGTTGCTGACACTGTCTTGTTCTGACTCTGGTTTTGGGTTTTCTTTTTTTGGTTTGTTTTTGAGTCATTTGAGACAGTGTGCACTGAAATATTTTAACTTCTGAAATACAATAGATGTGTTATATTCCAAAAATCCAGCAACTGGCTTCCCTTTCCCCTCTGCTCGCCCTGTTCTCTTTCCACCCCACTCTCCAAGTTGAACTGTTTAGGGACCCAGGAAAAATAAAATTGTTTTCCCCTTAACAGTTCTTTGGAGTTACAGCAGAGTTAATATGGAAGGAGCTTTTCTGTATTTTGTGGTGGTGGTTCTAAAACAAACCATGGGTTTGATGATGGGTCGGAAAACAAACTTTAGTTCGTCAAATTTGGGCAGCTGATACTACAGCATTTTGGCAGCTGCCATTAATGTCTTTGAGAACCTGTTTGTTATCCAGCTCCACAGTGCTTGAGATTCAGACAAGTCATAGTTAGCAGCGAGCTGCTGGTTGAAGATGGTAAAAAGAAGGCTGAGTTAAAAGGCATAAGAAAACTAGGTTGTAATTTACAAATGAAGCTTCAGAAAATAGAGACAGCCCTGGGACACTTCGGGATTTGATTCCAAACTTTGCTCTATTCTTTTTGTTGCTTAGGAAAAGTCAACAGCAGATAAGAGAACTGCATGCTCTAAAATAGTACATTTTAGTTGACTGAGGGATTGTTCCTTCAGAAAAGTGGCCTTAGCAAACTTGAAATTTGGACCTCTCTGCAGATCAGAATTAGGCAGAAAACATGCCTGCCGTGTCCTGGCAGTCACTGAAAAAAATGCATAGATGCTTGTTTTGCTGAGTCTTCATCTTGATCCTATACGCTTATTGATCTCAAAAATACTTATTCAATTTTATGGTTGGCACAGAGGTATTAAATGTTGCTGTTCTAGTGGCATTTTTCTTTATATCTAATGCTGTGAATAGAAAGCCTAGTAGGTGTACTTTACTGTAAAGGTATGATTTACATTCTGAGATTTTAAGTGATACATGGGCTTTCAGTATAAAAGTAATAAAAGCAGTTTGGGTGACCATTTATGAAAGTGATTGCTACAATAGTAGTTTATACAGGTTTCTTACATGATAAGCATTTCTACTTCTGTGTAAGACTTCAATGCAAACTGTGCAGTAGCGTCCTAAGCTGCTTCAAAGAGATGATTAAAAACTTCCCCCCGGAAATTAATACCACTGTATTTTTCAGAATATCTCTGAAGTTCACAGTGATTTGCATTGATGGGTAGGAGAATTATCAGTCCTACAAATACCATTGAAACTGCAGATTTATGAGGTTATTAATTCATTTTCTAAATCAAAGAAGAATATTATTCCAGGAATATGTTGCATTTGAAAAAATCATGTGTCTTTTCACACTCTGAAGTAGAGTGCAGTTATTGGTTGGGTGTTTAAAGTGTTCTTGGGGTTGTTTGCTCACTCAGGGAAGTATGGGTCTGAACTGTCAAAATTATTAGAGCAGTGTCGTAATGGTGGTAGACATAGAGATGTGAATACAGAGGACTCTTTTTTGAACTCGAATTTTGCTGTATGAACATGTCAAGTAACATCACCTTCAGTCTTCCCCTTCCTGCTGAGCCCCAAATGAGTAACCCTTCGTCACGCTGCAGAGTTGGTAAGTTCTTACTGGCCTGTTTTTTGTTTTTAAAAGCTGTTGCAACAGGTGTCCCTGGGAATGGTTGGAGGAGACAATCCAGTATCCTATTGCTCCCTCAGCATTCTGGATCGTGGAGATTGGGTGCTGTAATTGCACATGAGAGTTAGATGAGAATAATGGAATATATGAAAGGGTATGTGCCTGGAAGGAGAGGCTTGAGATTCTCCAGGACTAGCTGTGGGGTCTGGTTTGAATCTGTAAACGCAATTTGTAGGGTGTAGGTGGTAAACTTTTACCACAGTGCGATCTTAAAAGGCAGTACTCCAGAAAGCCTTGCTAACTTTCCTCCACAATGTGACTCAGGCACATGCAGTCTAGACTCTTTTTTAGGAAAACTAGACTAAGCATGAAAGCTGTATTCTAGGTTTGCACAGAATGAGCTTTAACTTCTAGTGAAGACATCGAGGTCTTTGAACATCTTCAAACCATGTGAGTAGTGGCCATACTTTCTGGGGAGAGGATTTAGTGGGAGATGCATAATGGAAGAAGTGTCATGGCAGATTATTGGAAATGTGAGGGTAGTGATAGCTTTATGTTTCTGACAGCTGAGTTATGTTTAAGACCAGAATTGGTTTGTTAGCGTGCTGGACAGCAGGTCCCAGTGCTACAAGTATACATGCATATTGTGAGAAAGTTGTTTGTGGTGCATGCTTTATTACAATGATAAATTTCATCACAGAAAAGCATGCAAGAAAATTAGTAGTATAGACTGTGCTGGTTGCAAGGAGAGCATCTTGTGTGGGCCTTTCTCCAGTTTTTTGTTCCTTAGGGCAAATAGGTCATTAAAATAGTAAATTAATTTCAGTTACAATTTTAGTAGAACCTCCTGTGGCAGAGTATCTTGAGGCTTTTATAACTAGCAGTCATTTCACCCATACCCACTTTGTCCACCTCTGAAAAGCAACAAATCACTTTAAAATTACAAACAGCCAGCTAGAAAATTAATTTAACTTCATCTTCTGAATTTTTTTCCCTCAGTGATGGAATTGATTGCAATTTTCGGAAATTTACATGAGCATTCTTTCAAAATGTAAATGTCATTGCAATCTATGTGTTTTAGGGTGTATTTTAAACTCCTCTTCTGCACCATGTCACAGGTTTTTATAGGCTCTGTGTTTCTCTGGGTGTATGGCACTTAGCCAAAGGCTAACTATATTGCGAGTAAAACGGTGCATTACGGAATTTTTTTGGAAATCACGCTACTGCTGTTTTATTCCGACAAGTTTTTGTTTATTTGGCCCATTATTTTTTTTTTATGCTTTCAGTGTAGCTGATTCATATTGTCCACCCAATACAATAAAAAAATATAATTTAATACCCTAATCCTGATAAATGGGTGATAGCACTCATGGTATACCTTTCATTTATCAAGGTACAAAGCTTTCTGAAGAATTCTGTTTCATGTTATTAATACTGAATTTAATTTGGTATGTAATTAATTTTAACCTAAGTTAATAGGTATAAAATAATTTTTGCTCTTTCCCCCCCCCCTCCTTGTTTCCACACACATTTTTGGCAATAGCAGTGTATTAGAGGTAGCTTTGTAGTTTAGAGAGTTTTACTTCTTTAATTTTGTCAGTGGTGGTCTAAAAGCACTGCCCAAATCATGCTACAATATTCTACAGTAATATCATTGGTTTTGATATTTAAGCAAAGCCTATATGTAAATTTTTTTCTTTTTAGCATTCTGGTTCTAAGTGTGTAAATGAATTTGCAGGGAGCATGAATGGACAATGAAGTGACTGTGGTATAGAGTTAAATCATGAAAAGTTTAATGTGTATTTTATAATCTACATTTAGATGGTACAAATTGTTCTCTTGCGAAAGCAGAACTCGGCTAGCTAATGGTTTGTCTTGTAACATAGCTACTGGTGTGCTAGTCTTCAAGAAAAACATAAGCAAATGGAGGCTATGCAGGTGGTTTTATCAGCTGAGCTGCATGGAAGCAGAGTAGAAGCCTTCTTGCTACTCTTAAAGATGCTGCTTGTTTACTGTGACTGGTAATAGTCCTGCCAGCTATTTGTCTTCAATTTCTATTCTTTATTCAGTTTTTCTGTGCCTGTGGTAGCGAAACAGCTAGGAAGAGCTTATGCTGAGAAGATACATTCATTGTGCTGTGGCAAGTGGCTAGCTTGTTTTCTTTCAATGTTATATTACAACTTTGCTAATACTGGTCATCTGTAATTGTTTGGGTGTCTGGTATGCATTATTTCTAGCCATTTTAATGAAATATTACAGTTATTAACTATGACTACTGGTTTATAGTGGCTGTAATCCTTGAATGTTGTCTGTTATTGTAGTTTAGGACCACTTTGTTAGAACATTAGCCACCTTCTGGTTTGCATCAAGGTGGCTGTCTAATGGATCATTAACTGCTAGTGAGGCCTGGGTCCCTGGGGACTTGCTGGGTACAGCAGTTGTGGTATGAGAAGTAAAGGCTGTAGAGCAAGCAGTCTGAATATAATGAACCCTATAGCAGTGTAAAATGAAATCTCTGTCCTTTTAAATTCTTGTTTTTTGCTATAACACTTTGTTGCCGTAAGTGCAGTGTGTGTTTTAGATGCTCTGTATGGGCAGGTGTTGATTAAGTGGAGACTCCCGAAGCAAGCATTACTGTTCTTTCCTCTGTTTAGGATGCTGATCTTGATACCACTGGTAGGCATCATCTGCTGCTGGAGAAGATTGTTCTTATTTTCCTTACTAACTTTGAAGACAACGCGTAACGATTATATGTGGGATATGCATGTTTACCCCACGTCTTTATTTTGTGTTACTTCCCCACAACTCTCTTCCAAATAAATGCATAGAACTAGTGCAATACGAAGAGCAGCTGATGAAACAAACTCGTGGAGAGGGAGAGTTCCTGTGTATCTTCTGTTAACCTACAGTTTTCTGAGATCCCTTCCTGTATTCCTGATCTTCCAACAGTGCAGTTATCATCTGAACTTCCCTTTGTTGGAGATGCTTCTGTGGTTTGACCAGTTCAAGCCTTACTCTTCAGCCTCAGTGTGATAGTTGAAGGCAACAAAGAGTCCTCATTAGGTTCCTAATTTAGAGTATCTTTTTTTGTCAGTTAGGACTTCAACTTGGATCATTCAGAGGTTGATGAGAGGTGATGCCAGATTTCTGAGAAGTGTTCAGATCTTTGGAGATAGCTAAATATTTGGTCTTCTTCAGTCTTATCAGATTGTATGTGTTTTAGGTGGTTTTGCCAAATGGCAGTTCTTAGATGTCTTTACCTGTGTTTTAAATGTCAGCTGAGAGACGACTTCTGTGGCTCTGACCTTGCTGAAATTGTGTCAGGTCATATATAGTAAATATCACAGTTAAGGATAAACCAGTGATTTTTACTAGAAATTGCTGCCATGGTTTATCAAGTATTAAGTCAGCATTTTTCCGTAAGTTAGGATTTCATTTAGCTGCCTTTTAATCTCAAAATGACAACATGTACTGAAAAACACTGGTTCAGTCCCTCAAAATGTGAGTGTGGACTGTGAAATAATAATTACAGAGTTGAATCTTACTTGCAATGGGATAAAAATATTAAAGCTTTAGTGCTCAAGCAACAAAGGTCTGTCAGTGTTTGGCAAATACGGAACCTCCCAGCACATTTCCCAGATAGAAGTACTCTTTCAAGCAGTGTATATGATCAGATATAAATCAGTTTAGAAGGCTGTAGTTGCTATTGGATTAAACTGTTTAAAATTGAGATGGTTATGTGCATGCTGGTTTTGACTGACATAAAACATATAGTTTATTTTCAGCAAATACTGTAGCTCAGTTATTTGACTGGTTCTTTTGGTTGGACATGCCATTAGCTCATTTGTAATTTAAAATTGACGTATTTATTCTAGCGAAATGAGGAGGGTAATGCAAATGTCAGTACATTTGGGGGGGAAAGGAAGACAAAAAGAAGGAAAAAGGAATTAAAATAATATTTAGAAATGTCACATTTTTCAGAGGGGAGGGTTGGGGAAAAGCAAAGTTGCTTTTAATTAGCTGTAACTGTTTGCCAACATGTTCCTGAGCACATGGAAGTACAGTCCTGTACAAACGACATGGTTCTCCACTGCACCCTGTTGATGCACAAATTTAATTGTGTCAGGATTTAGTTACCAGACTGACACACAGAGCTATGCTTTAGAAATTCAAGATATGTATCTCTTTCGTTATCTGGTACTACTGAATTATGAATATATTCTGTCACTGTTAGATTTTCCTAATCTGTAAAATTACTTTAGTGTAAACAACGTTATTGACGTGTGTGTTTAATAATTGCAAAATTGGTAAAACAAGCACTGTTGCTTGGCTTCGAGATGTTCATTTGGCCCTTTTTACATGAGCTCTTGGCTCTAAGAAGTAGCAAATTAGGCTGCTGTTGTTTTGCCTTCCCCCCTGCCCCCATTAGCAATCATTCTGTTGCACACAGTACGTGATAAATCAACCGCAGGAGCTTTAGAGTTGCCATAACATGACATTACCTATCAGCTCATCAAGTCTGTGTCGACTCTGCGCCTTTTAGGCTGTATATTTCTTCAAAGTCTAGCGCCAGTTACTTAGTCAGCTCTAGCTAATTTCAGAGTGGAAGAGAAACTTTACTGGAGTGCTGCTTGGGATCTGCTTTTTAATCCTGGTCTGTTTAATGTTTGCCTCCTGACATTCTAGGCCAGACATCATTTTAATGGTATGTGTGGTGATAAAGCCAATAAACTGTCAAGATGATTGATAATCTAAGCATTATAGCAATATGACTTTCCTGTTCTCCTCTGTGCTTTAGATGATGGTTTCCAAATTGAATTCTTACAGTGTGCTGTATGCTTGTCGGAGAGTCTCTGAACAAACAGTTGGAAGGAGCTAGCCCTTGCTAATGCAGGCTGTTAGATTTCTGTAATTATTGGAAGGACTTTTTATTTTGGAAATGTTAAGTGGAAATTCCGACATTGGAATAGTCTTGGTCTCTAAATTTTGGAAATTCTGTTATTCCTATGGCCACCTGGGATGAATCTCAATATTTCATGTGGCTGATTGCTTTATCTGTACTGTCTTTCAACTGGAGATAGCAAAGCACAATACAGTGTACGCATGGCTTCGGGGTACCCTTAAGCAAATTCAGTGGCCGTTTTTCATCATGTTAATTGAAAGTCATTGATCAGACTTGCTCACTTTTTCTTTTGTGAGCTTGGAGGCAATTGATTTGTATTATTTTTACATGGTACCTAAAATTAATGGTTTTCATATTGTACTTTTGTACTGGCCCCTGGACAGTGACAGAACCAGGACAAAAGAATGATGAATGTTTGTGTTTTGGACCTGCTCTGTGTGTATGACTTGTTTGTTTCTTTAAGTTTGAAAGTACATCAGTTTCCTGGTTGTATTTGTTTTTCTTCAATTCAGAAGTTAGCTCTGTTGCACTGGCTGAAGAAATTGTACATGGATAATCCTCATTAATGTACATCAGTTGATAAATCCTGCATACTTTCAGTGATTCCTTGTGCAGTGAGGTCAGAGCAACTTGATATTTTTACTTAAGCTGTGTACTTTTTTGGTTTTTTTTTGCCAGCTCAGCTTACTGTTTAGCCATTGTAGCCAGACCCCAGATTCTGGGGGCTCTAGTACAAATCTCACATCAATGATATTCAGACTTTGGACAGTTAAATACTACCCCCTCCCTAGTCCCCCCCTGCTTTGTTATAAACATTTTCCCATTGGAAATTAATTGTTAATTGTGTTACATGGGTGAATGTAAAGTTCTGATGCATTAGGAAAACAAACCCTTATTCGGTGGGTTTTCACTGCAGGGGCAGTCCGAGTGACTGAGATTAACCAGAGGGACTCAGATAGGCTTGAGAGGTGAGCCCATGTGAATCTCATGAGGGTCAATGGGACCAAGTGCAGGGTCCTGCACCTGGGTCAGGCAACCCCCGATATTAACACAGGCTGTGGGATGAAGGGATTGAGTACCCCTGAGCAGAAGGACTTGGGGGTACTGGTGGATGAAAGATTGGCTCTGAGCTGGCAATGAAAGCTTGCAGCCCAGAAGGCCAATAGTATGTTGGGCTGCATCCAAAGGAGTGTGGCCAGTAGGCCAAGGGACGTGATTCTGCTCCTCTGCTCTGATGTGACCCCACCTAGAGTACTGTGTCCAGCTCTGGAGTCCTTAGTACAGTAAAGATATAGACTTGTTGAAAAGGGTCCAGAGAAGGGCCACAAAAATGGTCAGAGGGATGGAAAATTCATGTATGAATTGCTGTGCCCTTCCTGCTCTGCATGTCTGCTGAAAGATGACTCTGTCAGTTCATGGTTCCTGGAGCCCTGTTATGCTTCCATTTCATTGGAACTGCTGGCAAACTTTCTCTCTAGGCATTGAGTGATAGACTGAGGAAGGGCTTTAGTTGGTCCCAGTACTGTTTTGAAAGCCCTTTTCCCATCTGGAAAGTTAGTGGGTTAGCCAGACTGGTGAAAGACTTTTTTGTGTCAATAAGAACTAGATTAAAGATAGTAGCTTGAGAGCTGTGTTAATCCTGAGTGAAGATGCATCTAGAGCAGTCAGAGCTGAAAAAAGAATCTCTCCCTGTTTATACCTCCAGGGTAGCTCCTCGGGGTGTTGAGAGCCACTCTCCAAAAGGAGTCTTTTGCTTTCCGCTTTGTCTTTGTTCCTTCACCTTCTTTCCTCTTCCTACAGACGACCCATCTTTTTCCCACTGACAGTCAGCCAGTTTAAGTTGTGCTTCTTCATGTTGCCAGGATGATCTAGTGTGTTGCTGTGTCCGTAAAATTGCACGGAAGCACTCTGTTGAATAAAGGGGATAGAACAGAAATGACTTTGGGAGGTATTCCAGAGAATGGATTGGTAGGGCAGTTGGGGTTTATTGCATTCTCCTGTGAGTTAGAGGAAGGAAACTGCAGGATTTAATCCAAACTGAAGAGCAGACCTGATGTACAGTGAATCTTTCAGCTGGGCTTTGCGCAGTCTTCAGGAGAATTCTGTCTGGGTTTTAAGGATCTTTCTTTTGTAGGTGTCTTGTTCTGCTACTCTGCTTTTTGGAGCGCTGGCTTTTTACTCAAGGAAGGACTGGTATGTGTCAGTAGTGTTTGCTGGTACTGAAGCCCTTCATCTTGGGGGTAACTGCCAGGCTCAGGCCTTGGCCAGAATAAACAGAAGGTTCTATTAAAATTCAGGCAAATGAAAAATGGGTGTTGACAGATAAAATGGCCAGATTAGGTCTGATTGCATACTGCTTGAAATTATGTTTCTCAGAACTGCTGGGTCACATTCTAGTTGTGTAATTCACCTGAAAAAATGAAGACAAACAGGCCTTTTTTTTTTTTTTTTTTTTTTTTTTTTTCCTCAAAGAGAGACTAAAGACTTCCCACTGCAACGTTGCACTGGTTCTCATCTACAAGCATTAAAGCCTAAAGCTTCATTTACTTCTGAAAAATTAGAGCTTGTGTTTTGTAGAAACAACTCGGCAACAGTGAACTAAGCACTGTTACAAGTTTATTGGTTGGCTTTTGTAAGACCCTTACAGTCAATCTAATTACAGTGCTCTCTGGAAAAAAAAGTTGTTTCAGAGTCAACTTCCTTACTTTTGCTTGCATGATTACCTGCCATCTCATCAATTTTTTTGTAGCTGTGATTATTAAAAAATAAAGGAAAAGTTTAATAATGAACCGTCTGTTGAGGCAACTGAAAACTGTGTTTTCCACAACACATTTGATTGTGTTTGAATAGATTTTTCTTCTCCTCAGGTGTTCCTTGACTTTATTTTTTTCCCCCATTTTTATTTTTTGTGGTTTTAGTAGTATTCTCTCCACCCTAAGGTTGTCATTCCTCAAGAAGAGTGTTGAGGGCCAGTGGTACACTGTACAGTGGTGTGATAGAAGCAAACCATGAATTCATAATGTGAGCAAAGGGTCTTAGACTTGCAGAGAATGATCCATGTAGTTGATTGGTTTCCCCCACCTCCCTTGTTCTGTAATATTTGAGATGGCATACACAGCTACCTGGTGCCTATGAGACTTTTGTCTATTTTAGAGCTGACTTTTTACTTTCCTGGCATGTTATGTATTGGTAGGAAAGAAAAATGTCTGTAGTAGTATTATTTCTTATCATTCATCTGGTTTTTCTGTCATATGCATGTTACAATGATTGGAAGGCATTACATTTTTTAGTATTTAATAGCTTTAAAATCTGTTAGTCTTTTGCCAAATATGTCTGCTGCAATCAAAGGATTACTAGGTTCACTTAAAAGGATGAATTTTTACAGTAGCTGATTTTATGTTATATATGATTTGAAAGAAGGTGTGCCTTGAGATCTTCAGCTCAAGTTTTTGTGTAACTAGATGAAATTTATAGGAACAGCCTCAGGCTCGCAGGCCCTTGTTCTCATGGGGGGGCTTCAACCACCCTGATATCTGCTGGAGGGACGGTACAGCCCGGCACAAGCAATCCAGGAGATTCCTCTGTTGTGTGGAAGACAACTTCCTTTTGCAAGTAATAGAGGAGCCGAAAAGGAGCGGTGCCATGCTTGACCTGGTGCTCACCAACAGGGAAGGGCTGGTAGGAAATGTGATGCTCCAGGGCAGCCTTGGTTG